>JBBPBX010041728.1:0-28730 GCA_038048925.1 Garcialebias charrua | reverse complement strand
TTTTTCCTCTTGAGGGACATCCACCTGCAGCTAAGAAGCGTGTGATGATGACCCTGATGCATGCTCAATAATCCAGGTAGAAAAATCTAAAAATGCTAAGTCTGGTCCTCTGGACATTCAAAAAACAAAACAGAACAAAAAAAATTGTAGAAACGTTTTATCTTTTGTCCAAAAGACTTCCTCAGTCTGAGATGCTGTATTCATCTCAATCTTATAAATACTGTAGCACCCTCTCACAGTGGATGAACCAGTTTGCTGCTGACAGCTGAAACCAGCTGCTCACGGACCATCAGCCTAACAATGGATAGTTAGCAGCACCCTGATGGTTGTTTGCTATTCACAGAGGGCTGAGTGATACTAGCAATAACAGCATTGTAAGAGGGGGACAGTTGAACCCAGAGGCCTCCACCCCTGTTTAATGATGGATGGTTTCTTTTCACAAAGATGGCCTCCTTTACTCCTCTCTCAAACCATTGTTCCTCTCTATCAAGGATGTGAACATCTTCATCCCTGAAAGAGTGACCTCTGGCCTGGAGATGAGTAGGCGTGTTTCCATCAAGGTTTCTAGGTGCGCATTATGAAGCATCGCATCAGAAAAGCTAAATGGAAACGGCATAATTCGAGTTAACTTCCTCTAAGTCGCTCTAAAGTTTATACGCTCGCTTGAGGTAGTTTTTGGGGAGTCGATTCAGGGCCAGTTTACACGGCGCGTATTTTGAGTGTAACCGCTACTTTCTCTTTGCGACTTTGCTTATCGCCTACACGACGCTGCTGGCCCCCCTCGATGACACCGATACTTTTCTGACCCTGCTCTCAAGGTGGAAGTTTTTCGCAGACCCCCCGTTGATAATGTAAACATCTCCCGTGGAGCTTTTGTTTGAACACATGCACGCAGCACGCACGCGCAGACAGCCGGCATTTTAACAATGGCGGTGGACTGGACAGTGGACACACGCACCACTTTCTGAACTATAGCTGATGGAATATATTTTGATTCTCATATTTAATTATTCTACACCTTACCTGCATCTGTGTTGGAAGAGAGCCAGCTGCCTGGATCCAGTTGTCTGTTAACGAGGCAGTCGGACATTTCACGTGTCACGCTGCACTATAACATACTAAATGTGCTATATATTAACAGTTTAACAATAATAAACAGTATTTATGTTAGCGTGGGAGATATTTACATTTATCTGAGCTAAATGAAGCTATCTGGACTCGTTACGTCATGCCTAACATGCTGCATGTTGAAAATGAAGACACCAGGTTGATTTTTAATTTATTTATTTATTCAACACCACAAACTCATGTCACAAACACTGAGAATTAAATTGAACACTTTTAAAAACACGTTAACCGAACTTTAATGAACTGGACTCTGTTGTTTTCATCCTGCTGGACCCACATCCGAACCGCCGGTCCGCTTCGTGGAACAGCTTCGACCTCGCAGGAAAAAAATAAAAATAAAACCTCAGTTGGTTGTTCTGTGATCGAACTAAACACAAGGAAAGATTATTAAGAACATGGTTTACCTTGTAGCGCTGCTGTAAATCAGCTGATTCTCACGGACTAAAGTCAGACATGTTGACTCGGTTCCGGTCCAGACGTCCAGTCAGCAACTGGTGTGCAGATGAAGCGGTCCACTTGGTGTCAGATCTGTTGACTCTTATCCAAATTCCAGCTTTAACTTGTTGTTAACTTGTTGACAACAACTTGTAGTAGCTGAACTTTTAGCCAGAGAGGAAAACAGGCTGCCTCGTGTGCTTTGTTTACCTCAAGCAGCAGTGGGTGGCGCATGCGCAGTAGTGAAGGTTCCAAAGATCACAGCGCCATCTACAGGCCCAGCATGGTAACTACAGTAAATTCATGAGTACGGGGGGTGGAGGGGGAGAGAGTCGTATCCACAGAATTCGCCCATGTCAACGCAAAACTTTTCACCTAATTAACATACCCAAAAGTTGCGTTTCCCCCACACAGTGTCCGTGTAAACAGGGCCTCAGAGCTGAGTCGGCTAAACGACAGATGGAAACAGATTAGCCGACTCAGTTCTGCCGCAGCGAACATTCACGTCACGTGACTGATCAGCTGTTTCCGCTCCGGACAACATGTAACATCGCTAAAACTAGTTGGCATGACAGAATAAATACAACTTGCCCGATAGCAACACATACCTGAAATATTCTCTCCATTTTGCCGAGATGTCTGTTTTCAAACGCTACTTCCTGTTTACTGTGGAAGTGCGTAACGCTGACGTCTGACGTATGGCGCTGACGTGTGACGTAATGACGCTGACGTCTGACGTAGAGACGCTTTGCGTGGCATTGCAGATGCGCTTCAAGCCAGTTAATGGAAACACTTCTGATCCTCATAATTTTAATTTACATTTTAGCGAAATTTTCTAAAATTCGCTCAAAAATCGAATTTAAATTGGATGGAAACATAGCTAGTGTAGACCACAGAGTCCTGACCTGATGATGTTGATCTTCTGTGCTGGACCATCCTTTTGGCCAGTGGCTCATGCTTTTATTTATTTTCATACAAACGTATTGTTTACTTGACACATTTTCAAAATAAACATTTTATAAGTCTTTTTTGTAAAAATATTATTTGTTTAGTGAAGTCAAGAAAGACTACTGTATTTTGTTTTTTGAATATTTATTAGTAATTATTTTATTAAAACATTTAAATTTTTTATGTATTGTGACAGAGGGTTCTTGTCAGCGGCTGCTGAAAGTAACTAATAAAGTAACTTAGTAATCTAACTTAGTTACTTTCCAAATCAAGTAATCAGTAACTTAACTAAGTTACTTTTCCCAAGGACTAATCAGTAACTTAACTAAGTTACTTTTTCAATGTAACTATGCCATCACTGCACACAGCTATACATCTCATGATCTCATGATGACCCCCGGCCAATCACTGCACTTTTTAATTGCATTACAGACATAAAGTCCTGGATGGCACAGAACTTTCTCCAGCTTAACCAGGACAAAACAGAAGTTTTAATCATTGGACCTGAGGTTCAAAAAGAAAATACAATTCAGAGATTACAATCTCTGTCTTTACAACCTTCTAAAAAAGTAAGAAGCCTGGGAGTTATTTTTGACTCTGAGCTTACTTTTATTCCTCATATTAAACAAATAGTCAAAACAGGATTTTATCATCTAAAAAATATAGCCAGAGTCCGCCCTCTTCTTTCTCTGACCAATACTGAGACTTTGATGCACGCTTTTATTTCTAGTCGTTTAGACTACTGTAATTCACTGCTTTCTGGTCTCCCTAAGAAAAATTTGTCCAGCCTTCAGCTGTTACAAAACTCTGCTGCTCGTGTGCTAACCAAGACCAGAAGGCAGGCTCATATTACACCTGTTTTAAAATCATTGCATTGGCTCCCTGTGCGCCTCAGGGTTGATTTTAAGATTCTTTTAGTGGTTTTTAAATGTCTCAATGGTCTCGCACCATCTTATCTTGCAGAGCTGCTATTGCCCTATGAGCCCCAGCGGACGTTAAGGTCCTCTGGTACTGGACTACTAACAGTTCCAATAGTCAGAACTCACACTTACGGTGAGGCTTCTTTCCAGTTCTATGGCCCCCGTCTGTGGAACAGTCTGCCGGAGAACCTGAGGGCTGCAGAGAATGTTGCTGTTTTTAAGAGCAGGCTCAAGACCCATCTTTTTAACTGCATTTCCTGAACTGGTTCATCTCTGTTCACTCTATACATTTTCCATACTGCTTTAATTTGATTCATTTATTTATTTATTTATTTATTTGTGTGTCGTTTGCTTTAATTTTGTGAGTTTATTGTTTTATAATTCTGTACAGCACTTTGAGCTGCTTTTAGTATGAAGGGTGCTTTATAAATAAAATGGATTGATTGATTGATTGATTGATAACCACTGTCCTATGTGACATATATGGAAGTCTGCAGGTCTACTGTATTTAAAGGAAACGCTCCTCCTGAATTAGTATCACATTTTAACTAGATAAGTATCACGTTTTCACTACATAGTATCACGTTTTAACTACATAATTATCACGTTTTCACTACATAATTATCACGTTTTCACTACATAATATCACGTTTTCACTACATAGTATCACGTTTTCACTACATAATATCACGTTTTCACTACTTAGTATCACGTTTTAACTACATAATTATCACGTTTTTACTTCATAAGCTCCAAAAAAAAAATTTCATGGTTGAATGCAATACACTTCCGTAACCTGCACTTTAGTTTAATTTTTTTTATATACTTGGAGACTGAATACTTTACTAAATAAAGTAATTTCAGTAACATTACCCCTTGTTGTTTTTAAAAATTTTATATAATACTGCAAAGCAACATGTTAAGTTAATTTTGTCAGATAAATAAATTAGATTTCTGTTTTTTTTTTTTTTTGGTTGTATCACGAAATTTATCGTTATCGTGATAATGCTCTGAAATATCAAAATATAATTTTTGAGCCATATCGCCCATCCCTAATCTAAATAGTCACGTAAATAAACCAAAGCTAACACGACACGTTTGCGTCTGTAAAAACACGAATAAAAGAACGAATTTTATCTCAAATGTCTCATACAGGTCAACAGTTTGAAAATTAAACCCATATAATTACACTCTGTAAGCTAAAAAAATATCCGCCGAGTGGTTTATGAGCTATTTATCTAAATAGTAGGTATCTGTTTACGGAAGCTAACCGCTAACAACGAAGCTAAAAGATCAATTTTTTTAAAATCACTAACATCTCATAAAGCTAAACAGTTGTAAATGCCCATACAGTGATTACATTCTGTAAGTTTGATAAAAATCTGTCCTGTGGTTCTTGACTTATCTTGCTAACAACAGCTAACAAACACAGCAAACAGTAGTTACCTCCAGCGCAGGAGGCCGGGCAACGATAGAGTCAGTCCGAGCAGAAGAGGCTTTTTTCGGACACATGAGCTGGAAACGGTCGGTGGACTCTCTGGAAGTGTCCCCTAGCGGACAAAAGTGGTACTGCACCATTTTTTGGCCAAAATGAAAAATGGTCACATCTGAGCCAAAAATTTGTCTAAAAATATAGGGAAAAATCCATAAATAGGCCTCACCTCTCAATAGGTCGCAGGGCATGCAAATTAGGCAAAAAAAAAAATGCGACCTATAGTCCAAAAAATACTGTATTTTATTTGCAGACGACAACATTTATTTGTAAGGGTGATGATACAGAACAAATGCTGGAGTTAATACAGTCAGAATTTGTGAAAATCCAAAATTGGCTTTGTCTAAATAAGTTATCATTAAATCTGGATAAAACTTATTACATGATACTGAGCAACAGAAAAACAGATGTTCACACTCCATTTTTGGTAGATGGAACTGAAATTTGTAGAATTAGTGAGGTAAAATTTTTGGGTGTTATTATTGATGAGAAATTAACATGGAGAGCTCACATAAACAATTTGAGAACAAAAATATCTAGATTGATAGCAGTTCTGTATAAAGTAAGAGAGTTATTCAATGATAAAGCAATGTTTATGTTGTATAATGCAATAGTTGTTCCTTATTTGGTTTACTGTATTGAAGTCTGGGGTAAAGCGTGTAAAACTATAGCTAATCCTTTATTCATTTTACAGAAAAGAGCTGTACAAATTATTATGAAAAAAAACTATAGATATCCGTCGACTACTTTATTTTATCAACTGAAAATTCTGAAGTTCGATGATTTGGTTAATTATAACATTTTGTTGCTTATGTATAAAGACCGCGATGTAGCTCTGCGTACGGCCTGTACGCCGCTCTACGCGTGCGTTCACAAGCACAGCTCTGCGTTCGTTCTCGCGTTAATGCTCGTGTTTTCGCTCCAAATTCTTGATGTAATTTGAGCAACAGCAGGGCGGAGCGTTTACGTACGGGACAAATTGAGGTCGCTGATTGGTCATTTGCTGACACGCCTACTGAATTGATTGACAGGTCGGGTGGGGAGAAAAAAAGGCACTTCACACAGCTTCTGCCGCAGCGGTATTCTGTGTTTATATGTTAATAAAAAGTTCTAAAAAATAAAATAAAAACAGGGAGCGCTGGTCCAGCACACCAGAACACCAGGAAATATTTAGAACCTCGCGCAGCCACGTTGGACATGAGTTTAGTTCGCTTGTGACAAATTCATTCATTTCCTCATCATTTCAGTCATGGAGTCAGTGGAGGAGGAAGCGATCACTTGACTTTTGGCAAAAAAAAAAAAAAAGTCCAAATCAGGGATGAAGAAAGGGAATTTAATACATTTGTGTCTCATACAAAACAGTCCGGCGCCGGGCAGTTTATTGTGAGAAAACGCGCTCGCGTACGCCGTCGTAAAATTTGAGCTTGGCGCGTACATGCCCTACGGGGCTACGCTTGTGCCTCTGCGTAAGTATGGCGTACAGCGGCGTACGGCCGAACGCAGAGCTATATCTCGGCCTTCAGGCACATAAAGGCATGTTGCCTGTCAATATTCAAATGAATTTACCGTATTTTCCGGTGTATAGGTCGCACCTTTCTATGGGTTTTTCAAGGCCTGCGACCTATACACCGGTGCGATCTATTTATGGATTTTTTTTTCATATTTTTAGACCAATTTTTGGCTGAGTTATGGCCCTTTTTCCCTGTTGCATAAAATGGCGCAGTACCAGTTTCGGCCACCAGGGGGCAGTGCACGTGCAGTACCAGTTTCGGCCACCAGGGGGCAGTGCAAGTGCTGTACCCGCTAGGGGCATGAGTACCGGTACACCAACCCAAGAAGAAGAACGTTTCCAGCTCCTGTGCAAGTAGCGAGGACCTTCTCCTCCTGTGCCCGAAAAAACGCTCCTCTGCTCGGACTGATTCTGTCTGCCTCTGGGCTGGAGGTAGCTTCTGTTAGCTCTGTTTGTTTGCTGTTTGTTAGCAAGATAAGTCAAGAACCACTCAGCGGATTTTTCTGAAACTTACAGAATGGAATCACAGTGTGGACGTTTACAAGTGAGTACCTTTATTAGATGTTTGAGATAAAAAAATAAAAAAACGATCTTTTTGTAGCATGTAGCTTCGAGTGTTAGCTTCTGTATTTGTTATAAATAACATCGAATCCACTCGGTGTATATTTATTTCTGCTTACAGAGTAATTATAACACTCCAATGTACTTAACTATGTCCTGGATGAATCATTTGAGATGAGATTCGATTTTTATTCGTGTCAGAGGCGGGCATGGTCTCGTGTTGGCTTTCGTTTTATGTCTGTGTACTTCTGTTAACGTCATAAATGGCTTCAAAACCACTCGGTGTATATTTATTCTGCATACAGAATGCAATTATAGGAGCTTTAATGTACGTTACTATGGTCTCGAGAAAACATTTGACATAAAATTCGATTTTTTATTCATTTTCTGAGAGACGGACTCCTCTCGTTTTTAGCTTTTTTAGCTTGTGATTTTACTTCGGTTTGCTTAAATAGCTTCAAAACCACTCGGTGTATATTTATTCTGCATACAGAATGCAATTATAGGAGCTTTAATGTACGTTACTATGGCCTCGAGAAAACATTTGACATAAATAACTTTAGGCCAATTTCAAAGTTACCTTTTATTTCAAAAGTATTGGAAAAAGTTGTTTACACCCAGCTGAAGGACTTTTTGGATGAATTTAAAATTTTGGAGGTCTTCCAGTCTGGTTTTAAAACCTACCATAGCACTGAATCTGCTCTTTTAAGGGTTTTTAATGATATATTTTTATCGCTGGATTCTGGAAACTGTGTTTTACTTGTGCTTTTAGATTTAACAGCTGCTTTTGACACAGTCGACCATGAAATTCTTATCGCCAGATTGGAGCAATGGGTGGGCATCACTGGCTCAGCTCTGCAGTGGTTTAGGTCCTACCTTTCAAATCGAAGTTTCAGTGTGAAGATTGATAATTTTACCTCTGCATCTGCTGCCCTCCCCTGGGGTGTACCCCAGGGATCTATCCTTGGTCCTCTGCTCTTCTCACTTTACCTTCTGCCACTCGGTTCTATTTTCAGGAAACATGGTGTGCAGTTTCATTTGTATGCGGATGACTGTCAAGTCTATTTTCCTGTAAAACAAAATGGCTCCACGCAGTCTCTTCTGGACTGTCTTGGTGACATTAGAGGGTGGATGGCGCTTAATTTCCTTCATTTTAATGATAAAAAGACCGAGGTTATGGTCTTTAGATCTAGTGCTCCTGACAGTCCCACCACTTTTGATTTTTCCTCTTTGGCCCCATATGAAAAGTCGATTGTGACAAATCTAGGAGTGAAAATTGACCCCTGCCTGAAACTGGACTGTCACATCAACAGCATGGTTAAATCCTCGTTCTTTCATCTGAGGCGCCTGTCAAAAATCAAGCCCCTCCTTTCTAGACGCCACTTAGAGACCGTAATCCACGCTTTTATTACTTCACGCCTGGATTATTGTAACTCTCTTCTGATTGGAGTAAATAAGGCCTCGCTTTCTCGGTTGCAGCTGGTACAAAATGCTGCTGCACGATTTTTGACTGGTACAGGCAGACGTGAGCACATCACTCCAGTTTTAATGTCCCTTCATTGGCTTCCTGTCCAGTTTCGAATCCATTTTAAAGTTTTATTGTTTGTTTTTAAGTCTTTGAACGGTTTTAGTCCCTCTTATCTGTCTGAACTGCTTCAACTTTATGTGCCATCACGTGCTCTCAGATCCGCTGACCAGATGCTTTTAGCAGTCCCAAAAACCTTTTATAAGACCAGAGGAGACAGAGCATTTTCAGCTCTGGCTCCTAAATTGTGGAACGAGCTGCCACTGAAGGTCAGGCAGGCCCCATCAATATCTGTTTTTAAAACTCGTTTAAAAACACATATGTTTTCATTGGCTTTTAAACCAGAATGAGTTCACATCTCTGTTTTAATGTTGTATTATTTTACTTGTGATGTTCCGATATTTATATGATTGAGATTGATTGTTTTTATTGTTTTGTGCTTGTTTTTATTCTTGTACAGCACTTCGGACGGCTGCTGCTGTATTTTTAAGTGCTTTATAAATAAACTGGTATGGTATGGTATGGTATGGTATAAAATTCAATTTTTTATTCATTTTCTGAGAGACGGACTCCTCTCGTTTTTAGCTTTGTTAGCTTCTGGCAGACATTAGCAGCAGAGCTAAACACTCGGTCCATATTGCCGGGTTGACTCAGCGGTCACGCGGTGCGTCAGCGGTGGATGACGCGTTACGTCGGCGGTGACGTAGGTGCGACCTATACACCCGTGCGACCTATTTATGGATTTTTCCAATTTATTGATAAATATTGGACACTGCGACCTATACAACGGTGCGACCAATACAACGGAAAATACGGTAGTTAAAAGAGAGAGTGTATATTTTCTTAAAGGAATTGAGATGTTTGTGAAGCCTTATGTTAGTAGTAGTTTGAAGGAACGATCCACAGACCTCAAACAACAGTCACAGACCTCAAGTTCTTTTTAATGTTTTTAACTCTGTTGTGAATCCTTGTGATGCTGCTGGTCATATTGTTGAATCTCCTGCACTGTGTGAACAGTTTTCAAAGTTTTTTTATAGATAAAATCACTGCTCTGAGACCCTCTTCAACACAAATTTACACAGATCCATCCTCATCCCCTCCATCCTCAGCTGCGTTTGAACAGTTTGAACCAGTGACTTTAATCGTTTTAAAGGACATTGTGGATTACATGCATCCTTCTAATTCACCTTTGGACTGTGTTCCCTCTAGACTGTTCAAAGAAGTTTTTAGCACACTTGGTCCATTAGTTCTTGTCATGATTAACATGTCCCTGTCATCTGGCTGTGTTCCAGCTTCTTTTAAACATGCTGTGGTGCAGCCTCTCAAAAAGAAGAAAAACCTTGATACAACACTGCTCTTAAATTATAGACCTATTTCAAAACTACCTTTTCTACGGAAGCGTATTGCATTCAACCATGAAATTTTTTTTCTGGAGCTTATGTAGTAAAAACGTGATAATTATGTAGTAAAAAAGTGATAATTATGTAGTTAAAACGTGATACTAAGTAGTGAAAACGTGATATTATGTAGTGAAAACGTGATACTATGTAGTGAAAACGTGATACTATGTAGTGAAAACGTGATATTATGTAGTGAAAACGTGATAATTATGTAGTTAAAACGTGATACTATGTAGTGAAAACGTGATACTTAAGGCTGAAATATAGCTGAGCGTCCTCCCTTACACCACTCTACGCGCGCATTTTGTGCGCATGTGTTTTGCTGATATACTTCAGAAACTATCAGCTTTCAAACGCTCGCGTTCTCCTTGTTGTAATATGAGCAGCTGCACACGGAGGGGACTCAACTGAGCTCGCTGATTGGTCACTTGCTGACACGCCTACTGAAATGATTGACAGCTTTCAGTCAGCTGACTCAGCTCATGCAGCTCGCTGAAGACTGCTGCGGTGTTCTGATGCGGTGTTTCTACTATCAGAAGCCATCAGAAGCCATGGCTGACAGCTGAGGTCCACAGACTCCTGAAAGCCAGGAATGCTGCCTTCAAAGCTGGAGATCAGGTGGGCCTGAGAGCCAGAAAGAACCTGGACTAGGGCATCAGAAAGGCCAAGAAGCAGTATTCCAGGAAAATAGCTCACCGTTTCAAGGACAGCAGGGATACGCAGTCTGTGGCAGGGAATACAGACCATCACAAACTACAAACCATCCCCCCAGACCTGTGACAGCTCAGCCTCTGCGCTGAATGAACTGAATGAGTTCTTTGCTCGGTTTGAGGCAAGTAACAGCACACCTGCACATAAACTCCCCCCCTCTCCTGATGGCCAGGTGCTGACGCTGTCCTCAGACAGCGTAAGGCGATCATTCATCAAGATTAACGCCCGGAAGGCCTCTGGTCCTGACAACATACCTGGTCGTGTGCTGAAGGACTGTGCAGGGGAACTCGCAGCGGTCTTCACGGACATCTTTAACATCTCACTGAGCCAGGCCATCGTCCCCACCTGTTTCAAAGCCACCACCATCATCCCTGTCCCAAAGAAGGCAACGCCCGCATGCCTCAATGACTATCGCCCAGTAGCACTCACCCCCATCCTGATGAAGTGCTTTGAACGGCTAGTCATGAAAAGCATCACATCTGTCCTCCCTGCCTCCCTGGATCCCTTCCAATTTGCATACCGACCTAATCGCTCAACCGACGATGCCATCTCCTCTGCCCTCCACACAGCTCTCACACATCTGGACACGAAGGACTCCTATGTTAGAATGCTGTTCATCGACTTCAGCTCGGCATTCAACACCATCATCCCCCAACAGCTCATCCTTAAACTGGACAGTCTGGGGCTGAACACCTCAATGTGTAACTGGCTGCTAGACTTCCTGACCGGGAGACCACAGACAGTGCGGGTCGGGAGTAACACATCTAGCACCATCACATTGAACACAGGGGCCCCACAAGGATGTGTGCTGAGCCCCCTTCTATTCACCCTGCTAACACACGACTGCACACCATCATACAGCTCCAACCACTTCATCAAGTTTGCGGACGACACAACAGTGGTGGGTCTCATCAGCAACAACGATGAGACGGACTACAGGAACGAGGTGAGCCGCCTGGCCTTGTGGTGCGGACACAACAATCTCACTCTCAACGTGGAGAAGACAAAGGAGATTGTTGTGGACTTCAGGAAGAGGGATGCCCAACATGCCCCTCTGACCATCAACAGCACCGCAGTGGAGAGAGTAGACAGCACCAAGTTCCTGGGAGTGCATGTCTCAGAGGACCTGTCCTGGAGCAGGAACACTGCATCACTGGCAAAGAAGGCTCACCAGCGTCTCTACTTTCTCCGCAAGCTGAAAAGGGCTGGAGCTTCAACCCCCATCATGAGCACCTTCTACAGAGGTGCCATAGAAAGTGTCCTGACCAGCTGCATCACTGTGTGGTTTGGTGCATGTACTGCATCCTGCCGCAAGAGCCTCCAGCGCATTGTGAGAGCAGCTGAGAAGATCGTGGGCACCTCCTTTCCCTCACTGCAGGACCTACACAGCAACCGCCTCACTCGGAAAGCCCTCTGCATGGCAGGTGATCCCACACACCCACTACACAGCTGCTTCAGCCTGTTGCCTTCAGGGAGGAGACTGAGGAGTCTCCAGGCTCGAACCAGCAGACTGAGAGACAGCTCTGTTCATCAGGCAGTCAGGATGCTAAACACTCTGCCTGCTCTGCCCCCCCTCCCATTTGAACTGCCTTAACACTAAAAACTTTCTCACACATTACCACACAACACAAAGATTTTAACACTGGACTCTGTGTCATCAAACGGGTTATTCACTAAACTCTCGGTCATGTGCTCATTCAGTTTGCACTACTTCTCATATTTGCACTAATGTTTGTATTACATTACTGCCTATAGTCATAATACTGTTTACATTCTCTGTTTACATTTATTAATACTGTTTACTTTTATTACTACTGCTTACATTTAATTACTACTGTTTACATTTACACTACTCTAATATCTACACTACTGCTGATACATATACAGTGTTCTCTGACCGGTCTTATTTAGGGATGCCCAATGTGCCTTACTGCATATGCCACTTTTGCCTCTATAACAACATCAACTACTACCTCATACATATACTGTGTACATATACTGTGTACATTAACTCATATGCTGCTTTGCCACTTTGCAAATGTCAATGCTAGAAACCTTTAGTTTATTTTATAGTTATACTTTTTATACTTTTTTTTTATAACATCCATCCATCCATCCATTTTCTTCCGCTTATCCGGGGTCGGGTCGCGGGGGTAGCAGCCTAAGTAGGGAGGCCCAGACTTCCCTCTCCCCAGCCACTTGGAGCAGCTCCTCTGGGGGAATCCCAAGGCGTTCCCAGGCCAGCCGAGAAACATAGTCCCTCCAGCGTATCCTGGGTCTTCCTCTGGGTCTCCTCCCGGTGGGACATGCCCGGAACACCTCACCAGGGAGGCGTCCAGGAGGCATCCTAACCAGATGCCCGAGCCACCTCAACTGGCTCCTCTCGATGTGGAGAAGCAGCGGCTCTACTCCGAGTCCCTCCCGGATGACTGAGCTTCTCACCCTATCTCTAAGGGAGAGTCCAGCCACCCTGCGGAGAAAACTCATTTCAGCCGCTTGTATCCGAGATCTTGTTCTTTCGGTCATAACCCAAAGCTCATGACCATAGATGAGGGTGGGAACGTAGATCGATCGGTAAATTGAGAGCTTTGCCTTTTGACTCAGCTCTCTCTTCACCACGACAGACCGGTACAGCGCCCGCTTCACTGCGGACGCTGCACCTATCCGCCTATCGATCTCACGCTCCAGTTTTCCCTCATTCGTGAACAAGATCCCGAGATACTTAAACTCCTCCACTTGGGGCAGGACCTCCTACTAGTATGCAAAAACTCAGGACAGTATTATGTTCATTAAATGTTTAATGTTTTAGTTTTAGAGTTGGTGTAAATTTTCATACTCTTATACCACTATGCAAAAACTCAGGACAGTGTTAGTTTTACTATTTTATGCTTATGTCTATTATTATATGTTTCAGTGTTTCAATGTTTAGATGTTTACTGTTGCACCGAGGGACTGAGAGAAACGCAATTTCGGTCCTGTGTATGTCCTGTACAGTACATATTGCAGATCTGACAATAAAGTTGACTTTGACTACTATATATGTTATAAAAGTTCTCTCAGAAATAAAAATAATAACAGGGAGTGCTTTTCCTGCAGCACACAGCCCACCAGGGATATTTAAAAGATTGCGCACCCAGGTAGGACATGAATTCATTCATTTCAATCATCGAGTGAACGGAGGAAGAAGTGATTACTTGACTTTAGGCAAAAAAACAAAAGAAAAGGCCCGATCAGCGATAAAAAAGAGGAATTTAATTCATTTGTGTAACATACAAAACAGTCCGGTGCCGGGGAAGTTTATGGTCAGACACCGCGCATCGCGTATATAAAAAAAAAAGCTTTGCGCGTACGTGCCCTGCGGGGCTACGCTTTTGCCTTGACGTATGTACGTGGCGTATAGGCGTATCGTGAGAACGCTCAAGTATATCTCGGCCTTTATGTAGTTAAAATGCGATACTAATTCAGGAGGAGCGTTTCCTTTAAATACAGTAGACCTGCTGACTTCCATATATGTCAGATGGGACAATGGTTAACACAAGTGTGCCTAACCAGTCGCTCGCGGGCGACCGGTCGCCCGCCAGCTGGTTCCCAGTCGCCCACGAAGCGCAACCTTGCTCTAACAGCTGACGAGCCGGCTCTCAGCTGTTAACAAGGTGAAATGTCCGCTGCTAAGCTTCATTCTAACTCCGGCATAAGGGGTGGAGGGAGGAATTACTATATTCTAATGCGCAGCAACGCTTTCCTCAGCCCTCCCCATCTTGTATGCTCACAGACAAAGTCTCGCGAGTTTTGGGTGCGGTGACTGACGAGACTTTAGGTTCAGCAGTGAGAGCTATCGGTAAACATGGAAGGAATACTAGCGAAGAAGCAAACGAAAACTTACTATTTTCACACAGAATGGGAGGAGGATTATTTTTTTGTTTATTCTAATTCAAAGTCTATTTGCCTCATCTGTAATTCGAGCGTTGCCTTGCCCAAAAAGTGCAACTTGGAGCGGCATTTCAAGACGATGCACAAACGTTTTGATGCAGATTTCCCTCCTAAAAGTTCTTTACGGACTCACAAAGTGCGGGAGCTAAAACACAAGCTTGCAGCCCAGCAATCGATCTTCACTCGGCCCAGCACGAAAGGTAAGGCAGCTACAATCGCCTCCTACCGTGTTAGCCGCATCCTGGCTCAACATAAGAAGTCGTTCAGTGATGGAGAAGTTATGAAAGAAGCGTTTATTGAGGCTGCAGATGCACTTTTTCACGATTTTAAAAATAAAAGTGAGATCGTAGCTGCTATTAAAGACATGCAGTTGTCCAGACAAACAGTGACACGACGATGTGAGGGAATGGCTGTGGATGTGGAGGAGCAGCTAAAAAAGAACGTGGAACAATGTGAGTGTTTCTCTCTTCAGTTTGATGAGTCAACAGACATGGTGGACACAGCACAGCTGTGTGTTTTTATCAGAATGGCCTTTGCAGACATGAGTGCAAAAGAGGAGCTGCTCACCATCTTGCCTTTGAAGGGACACACAAGAGGAGAAGATATTTTTAATGTGTTTATGGAGTTTGTTAATAAAAGCAACTTGCCCCTCTATAAACTAATTTCTATAACAACTGATGGCGCTCCAGCAATGACCGGTCACACCAGTGGATTTGTTGCACTCTGCAAGCAGAATGATGCTTTCCCAGACATTTTGAACTATCACTGCATCATCCACCAACAGGCCCTGTGTGGGAAGATTTTAAACATGAAGGAAGTGATGGATGTTGCCATGAAAACTGTGTGCTCTATAAGGGCCAGGAGTCTGCAGAGGAGGTTGTTCCGGGCTCACTTGGAGGAGGCAGGAGCAGACCACACAGACCTGCTGCTGCACATGGACGTCAGGTGGCTAAGCAGAGGTAAATTTCTGGCCAGATTCATTGAGCTGTTGCCTGAGATCAGGGATTTTCTGAAGCTGTCAGGTCATGGTGGACATTCAAAACTCGAGGACACCCAGTGGCTTTTGGATTTAGCCTTCCTCACAGATCTCACCAGCCTGCTCAATGAACTGAATTTGGAGCTTCAGGGAAAGGACAAAAACATAATCCACATGATCAGTTCTGTGAGCACCTTCAAAAGCAGGCTGCAACTGCTCACAAGTCGGCTGCAACGCAGGGACCTGCGAAACTTCCCACACATGGAGGCAGAGCTACAGCGCCAAGGGAAAGAGGTCACACAACTGGACAGTGCACACTTTTCTAAGCAGGTTCAGAGCATCTCAGCAGAATTTGAGAGACGATTTACTGACTTTTCCTCCATCGAGCCTGTTACCAGCTACATGTGTTATCCTTTTGGAAATGTTGATGTGGATGACATTGTGTCCAAATTGGTGTCCGTGTTTCAGCTGGACAGCTCTGGTGTTGAAAATGAGGTGTTGACTCTGCAAAATGACATTGGGATCAAATCCAGAGCATCACCTGGCGTGAATGGAGAGTTCTGGAGTCTGCTGTCAGAAGAAAAGTATCCTAACATCCGAAGATGTGCTTTGAACTTAACAGCACTTTTTGGATCGACCTACCTGTGTGAGTCTGCTTTTTCACACATGAAAATCATCAAGTCCAAAACCAGATCCACAATGACTGATGATCATCTGGAGACCTGCCTGCGCCTCGCAACCACCTCATACTGCCCCGCTTATGAGACCCTGGCCTCCTCCTCTCAGTGTCAGAAGTCCCACTAAGGTAGAGACACATTTATTTTATACAGCTTGCACCAGATGACACACCATCCTGCTGCACAGAGCAGCTGCCTAGTTTTGATATTTACGTTTTATTGAGGTTTGAAATAGTTGTTGGAGATTTGTAAATCTGCACCTTTGTAAGTCACTTTTTGTAAATAGTGTAAATGAGGGAGTTTTATATTGTTCAGTTCAGTTGTTTATTCGTTTCTTTAAAAAATGTGGTGTGCTTTTCAAATATTGTGTTCTTTTACTTTGATAAAATACTTTAATTAAATAAAACTAGCAACAAATTACGTTCTGTTTTATTTACTTTAAAGAAGTGAGGAGTAGGGAGATGAAAAATTTTGTTTTTTGATACTGAGACTGGACTAGTAGCTCTCGGCAAACTGCCAACTTCCAAAGTAGCTCTTTGTTCAAAAAAGGTTGGGCACCCCTGTCTTAGAAGATTAATTAAATGGTAAATGGAGCTTATTTATATAGCGCTTTCCAGCCCCCTGTGAGGAGCCTCAAAGCGCTTTACAATACCAACCATCCACCCATTCATACACACATTCATACACCGGTAGCGGCGACTGCCATGCAAGGCGCCTTCCAGTCCTACCGGGAGCAACTTGGGGTTAAGTGTCTTGTCCAGGGACACAACGACACATGGTGTGGGGAACCGGGATTCGAACCTCCAATCTTCTGATCGGGGGACGACTGCCATTACCACGGCCGTGGCGTAGTGGTCCAATTAATCACCACCTAAGCAATTAACAAGTTGTGGTCTACAGGACCTTCACACTTTGCTCAACTCAGTATTATCGATATGAGCAATGCATTTTTTTTTTAAAAACATGAACAACATACACTGGGTCAAAACTGAAGTTAACTATTTAGGTCAAACTCTTTCAGCTGTAGGACATCAGATGCAGCTCACTCAACTTCTGCTGACACACCTATGACTTTAGGACACAAAATCACTTGGACTGAACTGACACATTGAGGAAAACTGAACAAGCTTTTCTCTTACTGACACGGGAGCTTATCCAAACAGAATTATTGATTACTCAAGACCTTTCATTCTCACGGTTAACTTTAGCAACGGTTTTATGACTTTAGTCCTTCTACAAATACATTGTGCTAGATTCATGTGTTTTTTACCACACTTCCAAAAGACTTGTTTGTGTTGCACAAAGCTTTTCCTTCTTTTATTGCAAACTGTCAATGCAGCAGTTCTTTGGCTATCAAAGTGCCACTAGACAAAATTATTTTCAATGACACTGATCTTCTGGTTTCTCATGCAGGAATGTTCTGTTTCTGCAAACTAGAAGGAACATTCTGCCACCAGCCATTCTTTTGTCTAAACTACACATTATTCTTGTTCTACTCCTATCTGTTAGAACCACACAAACTGTCTAGGAACCACAGAACAAGTCCATCTTTCACGTTCTGTTTTATCAGATATTCTTTTACATGATGGTATATTTTGACATTTATTTTTTGATTTGTGAATGAGTCATGCTTCGACACAAACACGAGCCAGAACCACACAGTTTATGCATTTCTGCAACTGACTGACATTATTATTGAGACAAAGCAACTAACTGAGCATCTCTCAGCTCAGGCAGCTGAAATTACTTTAATTCTTACCTGTCAGTCAACTGAAGAACAGGAAGTAACTATTTTAACAGAACTTTTAATCTCTGTTCATACACAATACATGATCTCAGTGTTCAAACGTTCTACATGTTTCAAGACACTTGTGGCTCAAGTTATCTGAGAGCTCACTGGATGTTGAGATAATTATTGAAGCAGTTTATTTTTTAATTTTTATCTTTTTATTTTTTTGTTTGTTTTTACTTTTTATTTTTTAGACAGGCAATCAAACATGGGAAACAAAAAGGCGCACAGCTTAATGAAGATGGTCTATATCATGTGAATAATAAACCTGTTAAATAATTGTTCAAGCCGGATACAGTGGCGTCCCATGTGCTTTGCCATGTGGCATGAGGGGGAATGACTACCCTCATTTAAAAACTTTTTATTTAAAAAATATTTTATTCATGGCCTTGAATCTTTTTTTTTAGAAAAGATTTGCTAAGCTTGTCCAACATGCATTAGACAAAGCCACAAAGGAACATGAGGCCTAATAGAGGCTCTTTCCCAACACCCAACTAACCATTTTCATGTATGTACATCAGGGGTGTCAAAGTCAAATACACAGTGGTCCAAAAAAACAAATTTGCTACAAGCCAAGGGCCGGACTGGTTCAATGTTTATTATAAGGAGGTGATATAAGATTTTTTTTCTTCTTTCTGCACTCTTTTCATTCAATGTTTTATTTTTATTTTTATGAATTTGTTTTATTTTGTCTCTTTTAAATGAATGAATAAATGAATTAAATAAAATATTAAATAAAGCCTCAATAAACACTTATGATCAATAATTCATGTGAATAATGCAGAATACCATCCTGATTTATGATCAATAATTCATGTGAATAATGCAGAATACCATCCTGATTTATGATCAATAATCCAGGTGAATAATGCAGAATTATAAACACTTCTTTCATAACTTCTCCATCACTGAAAGACTTCTTATGTTGAGCCAGGATGCAGCTAACAAGGTAGGAGGCGATCAGCTTTACTTTTTGTGCTGGGCCGAGTGAAGATCGATTGCTATGCTGCAAGCTTGTTTTAGCTCCCGCATGTTCTGAGTCCATAAAGAACTTTTAGGAGGGAAGTCTGTCTCACCGTTTGTGCATCGTCTTGAAATGCCGCTTCAAGTTACACTTTTTGGGTAAGGCAACGCTCGAATTACAGATGAGGCAAATAGACTTCGAATTAGAATAAACAAAAAAATACTCCTCCTCCCACTCTGTGTGAAAATAATAAGTTTTCGTTTGCTTGTTCGCTAGTTTTGCATCCATGTTTACTGCGTACTGACATTCACTCCACAGCGCTCTCACGCACCGATAGCTCCACTGCTGTCTTAAAGTCTCGTGAGTCACCGCACCCAAAACTTGCGAGACTATGTCTGTGAGAATACAAGATGGGGAGGGCTGAGGAAAGCGTTGCTGCGCATTGGAATATCGTCACTCCTCCCACCCCCCACCTCCACCACTTCTGCCGGAGTTAGAATGAAGCTGAGCAGCGGACATGTCACCTCCACCACTTCTGCCGGAGTTAGAATGAAGCTTAGCAGCGGACATGTCACCTTGTTAACAGCTGAGAGCCGGTTGCCGGTGTTCTGTGGCTTGCGGGCCGGATCTAATAGTTATTTAATATCATCCAGGGGGCCATAAATAATTGCTTCGCGGGCCGGATTTGGCCCGCTGGCCGCCACTTTCACATATGTGATGTACATGGACGTTATTGTACTGACACCTAGAGGACCATACAAGTATTGTCTTGTAATGGTTGATGCATTTTGTAAACAAATTAACTCTTTTTGAAATTATCCATGGTAAACCATATAGAATGTCTCTTCTAACCAGATCTGCAGAAAACAGAAGAAGAGCAAACATGAGCAGATTACATTTTCTTGTCCAACATGCATACATGATAAAAACACTTAAAGAGAAAGGAGTGTTTTAAAGACAAATTTACTGCCTTCTGGTTCTCTGTCTTCACAGGACAAGACAGCAGTAAAAACTGGCAACTGGGTCTTCCATCAAAGGCATCAAAGAAAACTTGGACCAGTTAACATTGAGAAGGTCCATATCAAGTACTGCTGAAGTACACCCACTGCTGTGAAGATTGCTGAACGACCCAGTTTGGATACATCTCAGTCATTGTAAGTTGCAGAAAGTACTAGACCCTTAGTCACTGGAGCAGTGGGGAAGTTCTGGGTTACAAAGGGGGTGTGGCATTTTAGTGTATGTCTTCTCAACCCCAGTGAAGAAATCAACGATCCCTGTTTCGTTAGGACCATTTGGGTCTTAGTATTCCTGTATACCTAGCAACATGGGAGCACCACAGGCCAGGTGGGCTCTGTATTGCGTTGTGATTGGAGCATGTCACATAGCCATTGGTGACCTCACTGATCTGATAAAATCTGATTCAGAACACCTCCATGACTACAGCACCAACCTGTGGTGGCAACTGATGAACAAAACAGCCTACGAAGGTGAAGCACTGATGAACAAAACAGCCTACGAAGGTGAAGCACTGATGAACAAAACAGCCTACGAAGGTGAAGCTACTAACTGTTATGTCTGTGCCCATCTGCCTTATGCCACCCAAAATTCAGGTCTACGACCAACAGCCGTGTCCACAGCTCCACAAGCGTGTTTGTATGGTCTGAGCACCCACTCAGGAATGGGCAGCTGGGCAAAGCGAAACTACTCAGTGCCACTGTCGAACAAGGTAAAGAACACACACACAGACCTAGACAGACGATTGGCCATGGTATCTATGGGATACAACTTCACTTCAAATTGCAGTATCACTTCAGATGTGATGCCCCTACCCAGGGCCAGATTTAGGAGGATGGGGGCCCCTGGGCTTGAGTCAACTTGGGGGCCCATATATATACAGGTAGTCCCCGATTTACGAGCGAGATCCGTTACAACGAGGCGCTCGTAAAGCGAAAATTCGTAAATTGGAACGGCCGCACGCGGCTCTCGTTAAACCGGAACCTCGCTCGCAAATCGGAACAAAACACGTGGCTCTCGTAAAGCCGGAACATCGCTCGCAAGTTGCCACAAACCACGTGGCTCTCGTGAAACCGGATCATCGCTCGCAAATTGGAACAGACCACGTGGCTCTCGTAAAACCGGAACATCGCTCGCAAAATTAGAACAAGCCCACGTGGCTCTCGTTAAACCGGAACCTCGCTCGCAAATCGGAAAAAAGGGCGCTAAAGAGACGCCAAGCACTCGTTTATCAACATGACACTGAAGAAGCATACATACTGATCCTTAAACATGCACAACACTTTATTTACAACCAGTTAGCTAGCACATTACACCACACATTCATCTATAAACACATACCTGTACAGTTTTTACTGTACTGTACAGTACAAACGTGCTTTTCTGCCCTTTCATTGAATACTGTACTGTACTGTAACCAAGTCACACCCATATGACATCATGTGACACCATGTGTCACATCCATCAGAAACCAGTGAAATGCATCTGGAACAACTCACACCCACCATGAACAAGCCAAATCCATCAGAATCAAGTCACACCCATCATGAACACATGACATCCATCAGCATCATGTTGCAAACAAACATCAGAAACAAGTGACATCCTCCAGAAAGATGTACTGTAGCAAGCATCATGTTTAAAAAAACAACAGTGCCATACAGTACTGTAGTGTCCACTCCATGAACTTTAGAAAGGTAGAACCAGCCAGCACAGAAACAGCATAAAAAAAGAAAGTTCCCTTACTTTGATTGAAGTGAAGGTAGTCTCTTTGGTTGTCAAAAGTTGCTGTTCAAACCTGGATCAGATGGGACTGCTTATGCAGCAGTGCAACCATCAATGTGAACATGTGAGTTCAGAGAAGCCGACGTAAGATGTAAGTTCAGTTCAAGTGTTTGGTCCTGATGTGATGGAGGATGCTGGAGGATGCAGGATGATGCAGGAACAAGCAGCATCATTCAGAGGGATGTGAGTTCAGTTCAAGTGTTTGGTCCTGATGTGATGGAGGATGCTGGAGGATGCAGGATGATGCAGGAACAAGCAGCATCATTCAGAGGTAAGATGTGAGTTCAGTTCAAGTGTTTGGTCCTGATGTGATGGAGGATGCTGGAGGATGCAGGATGATGCAGGAACAAGCAGCATCATTCAGAGGTAAGATGTGAGTTCAGTTCAAGTGTTTGGTCCTGATGTGATGGAGGATGCTGGAGGATGCAGGATGATGCAGGAACAAGCAGCATCATTCAGAGGTAAGATGTGAGTTCAGTTCAAGTGTTTGGTCCTGATGCGAGGATGCAGAAGGTATGCAGGCGTCCAGGTGTCTGACATGGGTCAGCGATGCCACTGGAGGCAGGAGAGCTGGTCTGTCTGTGAACACAAACAACACACATGTTGAAGTGAACATTACACACAGAGAGATGACACCCCCCACACACACACACGCACAAGTTGTGAAAAGGCCTCACGTTCATGTGGAGGAGAGGAGGCAGCGCACGGGTGTTCTGACTGGTCAGACAGGAGTCCAGGTGTCTGACATGGGTCAGCGATGCCACTGGAGGCAGGAGAGCTGGTCTGTCTGTGAACACAAACAACACACATGTTGAAGTGAACATTACACACAGAGAGATGACACCCCCCACACACACACACGCACAAGTTGTGAAAAGGCCTCACGTTCATGTGGAGGAGAGGAGGCAGCGCACGGGTGTTCTGACTGGTCAGACAGGAGTCCAGGTGTCTGACATGGGTCAGCGATGCCACTGGAGGCAGGAGAGCTGGTCTGTCTGTGAACACAAACAACACACATGTTGAAGTGAACATTACACACAGAGAGATGACACCCCCCACACACACACACGCACAAGTTGTGAAAAGGCCTCACGTTCATGTGGAGGAGAGGAGGCAGCGCACGGGTGTTCTGACTGGTCAGACAGGAGTCCAGGTGTCTGACATGGGTCAGCGATGCCACTGGAGGCAGGAGAGCTGGTCTGTCTGTGAACACAAACAACACACATGTTGAAGTGAACATTACACACAGAGAGATGACACCCCCCACACACACACACGCACAAGTTGTGAAAAGGCCTCACGTTCATGTGGAGGAGAGGAGGCAGCGCACGGGTGTTCTGACTGGTCAGACAGGAGTCCAGGTGTCTGACATGGGTCAGCGATGCCACTGGAGGCAGGAGAGCTGGTCTGTCTGTGAACACAAACAACACACATGTTGAAGTGAACATTACACACAGAGAGATGACACCCCCCACACACACACACGCACAAGTTGTGAAAAGGCCTCACGTTCATGTGGAGGAGAGGAGGCAGCGCACGGGTGTTCTGACTGGTCAGACAGGCGTCCAGGTGTCTGACATGGGTCAGCGATGCCACTGGAGGCAGGAGAGCTGGTCTGTCTGTGAACACAAACAACACACATGTTGAAGTGAACATTACACACAGAGAGATGACACCCCCCACACACACACACGCACAAGTTGTGAAAAGGCCTCACGTTCATGTGGAGGAGAGGAGGCAGCGCACGGGTGTTCAGACTGTGGTCAGACAGGCGTCCAGGTGGAGGAGGCATGGAGGAGGCATGGAGGAGGCATGGAGGAGGCATGGAGGAGGCATGGAGCATCCCCTCAGTCAGTGTGATGCCAGTACACCCAGGAGGGTTAATCCCTCAGTCAGTGTGATGCCAGTACACCCAGGAGGGTTAATCCCTCAGTCAGTGTGATGCCAGTACACCCAGGAGGGTTAATCCCTCAGTCAGTGTGATGCCAGTACACCCAGGAGGGTTAATCCCTCAGTCAGTGTGATGCCAGTACACCCAGGAGGGTTAATCCCTCAGTCAGTGTGATGCCAGTACACCCAGGAGGGTTAATCCCTCAGTCAGTGTGATGCCAGTACACCCAGGAGAGGAGGGAACGCAGCAGGTGTCACTGTTGGAAAACAGAAATTTGTAAGTTAACATTATGTACTGTACAGCAAGGTGTTGTGCTTACAGATAAATTAAACACATCCAAAAACAACTTGTCCTTACTGTGATGTTTGTGTGCTGATGTTTGGACCAGGGGGCGGCCTTTCCACAATGCTTTGGAGGGATGCTGTGGACATGACAAGACACAGGTGGATGATGAAATGTAGCATGAAACTAAACAGAAAAGCAAAATTAAATTCACATTTCATTATGTACTGTACGGTACCTGGATGATGAAGCTGTGCAGGTTAGTGGGAGATGAGCAGGAGGTCAGTGAAGGTAGGTGTTGCAGAGGCTGGCTGGAGAGGAGGAGACGTCTGTGGACATGAACACAGACAGGTGGGTTAACAGATTAAGTAACATAAAAACAAAACACAAAATCAAAAAGTAAAAGCAAGTTTTCATTACCTTTGTGGAGGGGTGCAGAGGCTGGCTGGCTGAATGACTGGAGTGGAGAGGAGGAGGAGGAGCAGGAGCAGCAGACGTCTGTGGACATGAACAGAGACAGGTGGGTTAACAGATGAAGTAACATAAAATAAAACAGAAAATCAAAATATACAGTAAATGCAACATTTCTTTACCTTTGGGGACAGGTGGAGGGGAAGGACGGAGGGATGTTTACTGGGGAGAGGGTGAGCTGGATCTGGAGCTGGATCTGGAGCTGGAGCTGGAGCTGGAGCTGGAGATGGAGATGTCCAATGACGGCTGGCTTGCAGCAGCAGAGGTGGATGGCTGTGCAGCAGCAGAGGTGGATGGCATTTCCTCTGCTGCTTCTGCTGCTCCAGCAGATCCTAGAGTCGCTGCAGTGGCCGTGGCTGCAGTGGCCGTGGCTGCAGTGGCCGTGGCTGCAGTGGCCGTGGCTGCAGTGGCCGTGGCTGCAGTGGCCGTGGCTGCAGTGGCCGTGGCTGCAGTGGCCGTGGCTGCAGTGGCCGTGGCTGCAGTGGCCGTGGCTGCAGTGCCCCTTGTTACAAACTGCAGCATGCTGCTCTGCGCGGCCTCCTGTTTTTTTTCCTCTAGGATCTGCCAGTAACAAGCCAGACCGTCACGGACAGCTCGGGAAGCCCTGGCGAACCTCTCCCCATCCTCGTCCAGTGCCTCCAACTGGTCCAAGACGTGCTGCTGCTCCTTAAAGATCTTCGCCAAGACCTGCCTCGTGAAGACCTTGGCCGGAGCGGTTGGCCTTTCTTCTTGCTGCACCTCCTCCTCTACCGACGGCCTATCCAGCTGCTGCAGGTCCGCAGTCGTAAGCTCCTCGCCTTCTTCAGCCAGCAACTCCCGAACATCTTCAGCGTCAATCTCCAATTCCAGCCTCCTACTCATCTCCACCACACTCTCAATCACACTGCTGATTGAGTCCACGGGCTCAAGTGAGGGATCAAAAAACTGTGGACAGAGCTTTTTCCACACACCGTTAAGTGTGCTCTCCCTCACCTGAAGCCAGGAGTCATCAATGTGAGTGAGAGCATGGCGCAGGTTGTACTTCTTCCAGAAGTCCTTTAACGTGAACCCTGGAGAGTCGTCTGTTTCCAACAAAGCACTGCGGATGACCCTCTGAAGGTAGTAGGCCTTGAAGGTTGATATCACCCCCTGGTCCATTGGTTGGATGAGACTGGTGGTATTGGGTGGCAGGTACACCACCCTCACATTTTGGTTGAGGTCAGTCAGATTTGCGGGGTGACCCGGTGCATTGTCCAACAACAACAGGATGTTAAAGCGAATGCGCTGTCGTTTGCAGAAGCGCTGTACGTCGTTGACGAAATGTTTGGTAAACCATTTTGTGAACACCTCTTGGGTAACCCAGGCCTTACGGTTGAATGCCCAATACACCGGCAGTTCATTCTTATTCATATGTTGTAAGGCCCTGGGGTTCTCATAATGGTTTACCAACAGCGGCTTTAACTTGCAGTCACCAGCAGCATTCGCTCCGAAAAGCAACGTGATCCTGTCTTTCCCCACTTTGTGGCCCGGTGCTGTTCTTTCATCCCTGCTGATGTAGGTGCGGTCGGGCAACCTCTTCCAAAATAGACCAGTCTCATCAACATTGAACACCTGCTGCGGTGTGTATCCCCCCTCCCTTATAATGGCTGCCAGTTTTTCTGGGAATGCGGCTGCTGCCGCCGCATCACCACCTGCTGCCTCTCCTGGTTAAAAAAAACACACACAGGACAAGATTAACCACATGTTACACGTGTTAAACATTAAAGCACAGCTGAAATGTTTCACTTACCTTGGATTTTTATGTTGTGCAAATTAGCCCTTTGTCGGAACCGATTAAACCACCCCCGTGACGCATTGAAGTCGGGCACCTCCACGCCCTCCCCCATCTCTGCTTTGATATCCCGGTAAATTTTGAGGGCTTTCTCCTGCATCATCATCAGACTCAGCGGGACATGCCTCTGGTTGCAGTCCTCTATCCAAAGGACTAGAAGTTGTTCATGAAAAGACAGGTGTGTTAAAACATGAACTGAATTAAAAATTATTATTAATAAAAGTCTTGTGACCGTGTGTTAAACATCTCAGGTAAACAAAGCACACCTGTAAACAAACATCCCAGGTAAACAAAGCACACCTGTAAACAAACATCCCAGGTAAACAAAGCACACCTGTAAACAAACATCCCAGGTAAACAAAGCACACCTGTAAACAAACATCCCAGGTAAACAAAGCACACCTGTAAACAAACATCCCAGGTAAACAAAGCACACCTGTAAACAAACATCCCAGGTAAACAAAGCACACCTGTAAACAA
The DNA here is from genome assembly GCA_038048925.1 of Garcialebias charrua. NCBI lineage: Eukaryota > Metazoa > Chordata > Actinopteri > Cyprinodontiformes > Rivulidae > Garcialebias > Garcialebias charrua. The sequence continues at coordinate 2,031 of JBBPBX010041728.1, read as the reverse complement.
ACATCCCAGGTAAACAAAGCACACCTGTAAACAAACATCCCAGGTAAACAAAGCACACCTGTAAACAAACATCCCAGGTAAACAAAGCACACCTGTAAACAAACATCCCAGGTAAACAAAGCACACCTGTAAACAAACATCCCAGGTAAACAAAGCACACCTGTAAACAAACATCCCAGGTAAACAAAGCACACCTGTAAACAAACATCCCAGGTAAACAAAGCACACCTGTAAACAAACATCTCAGGTAAACAAAGCACACCTGTAAACAAACATCTCAGGTAAACAAAGCACACCTGTAAACAAACATCTCAGGTAAACAAAGCACACCTGTAAACAAACATCTCAGGTAAACAAAGCACACCTGTAAACAAACATCTCAGGTAAACAAAGCACACCTGTAAACAAACATCTCAGGTAAACAAAGCACACCTGTAAACAAACATCTCAGGTAAACAAAGCACACCTGTAAACAAACATCTCAGGTAAACAAAGCACACCTGTAAACAAACATCTCAGGTAAACAAAGCACACCTGTAAACAAACATCTCAGGTAAACAAAGCACACCTGTAAACAAACATCTCAGGTAAACAAAGCACACCTGTAAACAAACATCTCAGGTAAACAAAGCACACCTGTAAACAAACATCTCAGGTAAACAAAGCACACCTGTAAACAAACATCTCAGGTAAACAAAGCACACCTGTAAACAAACATCTCAGGTAAACAAAGCACACCTGTAAACAAACATCTCAGGTAAACAAAGCACACCTGTAAACAAACATCTCAGGTAAACAAAGCACACCTGTAAACAAACATCTCAGGTAAACAAAGCACACCTGTAAACAAACATCTCAGGTAAACAAAGCACACCTGTAAACAAACATCTCAGGTAAACAAAGCACACCTGTAAACAAACATCTCAGGTAAACAAAGCACACCTGTAAACAAACATCCAGGTAAACAAAGCACACCTGTAAACAAACATCCCAGGTAAACAAAGTTAAAAAAATTAATGAAACTGTACAGTGCATACAGTATCAAAAATAATGTACTGTGTACTGTATTTCTTAAATAATTTACTATCTAAAAGACGCAATACAGTACTGTACTGTACAGTGTACTGTACGTACTGTTAATAAAAAAATAAATTTTCTTACCCATCAGACGCTCTATCTTTGTGATAACACCCGTGCGTTGCTTCGTTATCATCGTGGACCTCATGGGGGCTGCTCCTCTCACGGTGGCTAAAATGCGCTCGCGGTCAGCCTTTATGGTGCTGACTGTTGAACTGACCTAAAATAAAAAATAAAATGTCATTAACTAACAGACGCCATTACGTGTCTTCATCTGCGCAGCCACGTGTACAGTAAAACACTCGCTAACAAGCGCTCACGATCCGCCATTGTTCATCTGCGCAGCCACGTGTACAGTAAAACACTCGCTAACAAGCGCTCACATCCGCCATTGTTCATCTGCGCAGCCACGTGTACGTACTGTAAAACACTCGCTAACAAGCGCTACGATCATCCGCCATTGTTCATCTGCGCAGCCACGTGTACGTACTGTAAAACACTCGCTAACAAGCGCTCACGATCCGACATTACGAGTCGTGCTAACGGTGGTACTGTACTCACCAGGTTCAGCGCTTTGCAGATGGAGGAGGTCGACTCTCCCCTGTCCGCTCGTTTGATGATGTCCAGCTTCTGCTCCAGCGTGATGGCCTTACGCTTTTTAGGAGCGCTCGCACCACCAGCAGAAGAAGCTCCTCGCTTTGCAGACATGCTTTCAAATGCTTTCAAATGAAGATGCTAACAAAGCTAATGATAATGCTAATGAATACGTATCTGTAACTGTGTCTCTCAAATCGCCAAACTGTAGACCCACGCCGCCGCTTTCGCGCTGTTCGCTTATGTAGTACCAGATGAAATCACTCCGCCTTTGATTTTTGGGGGTGGGGGTACAGTAAAGTAGTGCCTATGTAACCTTCCGCTGTTGTACTTTTCCATTTGTCACGCGAAACATACCCC
>JBBPBX010041727.1:0-28731 GCA_038048925.1 Garcialebias charrua | reverse complement strand
GTTGAATTGTCTTCCTTTCCCATTATGTGAATGGAGCCTGCTAGGGAGGAGGAAGACAATTCAACTCACTCCTTCATCTTTAAAAACTGTGTTCGGATAGGCTAAGTGCTTGGTGACTGTACTGTACATTTATTTATTTATATTAAAAAAAAAATTTCATTTTTTATTTTTTACGAGATGCGTGACATAAGTCCAAAACGTCGTAAGTTGAGGACTACCTGTACATCAAATTAAATGAAAGTTAAACTTCCTTACACAAGTGGTTCCAAAACATCTCAAATTTAACCACGAAAGGAACCCCTTGAAAAATGAGGTTCTGAAGGTGCTGCTGAAGGTGGTGGATGGGTTCAGCTCAGGTGTTGAGCTGTTCAGGTGGGTTGTCCCTCCAGATGGATCAGATATCTGCAGCGGGACAGAGGTCATGTGGACCAGCTTCCATTGGTGCCCACTTGCCCTCTGAGTAGGGGGTCTCCTATTAATGTCTCACACATTTTGTCGGCCAGTTTAATTTGTCTGTTTTTGCTCATAGCCTCATTGTCTCCCAAGGTTTTGCAACTATTGGTCTCCCAAGTCTTTTTGGCTATAGTCTCACTTTTTGACTTTTTCCCCCCGCATACATTAATTTTTTTAAATACTTTTTTAAACTACTGTCATCATTGCTTAGCTAAGCTGAAATGTCTGTAGGCGAAGTAGCCCCCTTTCCTTGTTTTTTTTTTGTCAGTTTCTTTGCGCTCCCATGCATTAAATCCTGTCGTTGCTCTGCTGTGGTAGTAGAGGGATCGGTTTACACGGCAGCAGCTGAGGCAGGCTTCATTTGTCCCAGAGCTTCCTTCCGAAGGCATTTTTTCACCTCTGGAGAATTGCTCACTGCCCACAGTGACATTGAGCGCTTAATTGCACTGCTTCCAAATTAGGCAATTTTTTTTCTTGAGGATCAGTTCAAGCTCTTGAACTCTATGTACTTTGGGCTTGCAGGGTTTTACATTCCTTTGGATATAGATATGAGAATCTACAAGCAAAGAAGACCACTTTTAATTCCAGTCTGCGCATCTGGTATATTGTAATTTGAACTAAATGCATGAACTTGTTTTAAAAAAAATTCTTACCATGGCATTTTTCAGTATTACAGATGTAACATTTAATCTATTTACACATTTATAAATGATGTGCAAATAATAAATTTACATCTTACTGTAGGCCAAACCCAGTTTTCAACATAAAGCATTTTGTTTTGCTCTTTTGTTTCAAGCTTCTTTTGCAGTTATAAATAAATATGCCATGTTTAACACCAATTTTTCATTATTGAGAGTCAGATATTCAGTTCCATCTGACTGTGGTAAACTTGGCAAATGTGTGTGTGTATCTAAAGTGTGTTTGCACAATGTTCTCATATGGATTTTTAGAAATTAAGTGCATGTCTGGGGAGTACCACATTATGTTTGGTTAAGACACCTTCCATGTTGTTTTAGTTAGGTGAAGGAGTGACTCCTGGGACACTTAAATGCCAAACACATGTGATTCTCCTATTCTTTGTCCAAAATGTTTGACTAATTTACTACTCAGATGGACTGTGAGAAGGTCACAGTGCTGCAGTAACCCCTAATTAACGCCATACTGAGTTTCAATTCAAATCAAATTATTAATATAGTGCTAATTCTCAACAACTCACCTCAAGGCACTATACTAACTAAAATGTCCAAATCATAAATCTTATTCGATTGCAAACTTTAATTCAATCCAGTTTAAATACACTGCAGTCAGAATTAGTTTGACTACACATTGACAATTAGTAAACATGTTAAAGGAAACCAGCTGATTGTGTCACATGGAAGTTTTGACACAATTTCCCATCCAGAGCAAGAATTGAGGCAACAGTGAAAATGAACAGGTCTCCTTTTTTACAGGATGAAACCTCAGCAGCCGTTTTGTCACATAATTTTTTTAAATTAAATTTATTCATTTTACATTGAAACATAAAAACAAGAAAATTGTCATAAAAAAGAATACATAAAATGAAAGGTGGCAGAAAGAAGAAGAATTCTTATTATGTCTGCCCCTTTTTTCAAAAACAAAACAATTTCAAACAATCAATTCAAAACATAATCATTATAGAAATAACAGTTGAAAAGAGTAATTTTCACAATCAACAATAATTAGTATGTTAGACGCTTAACTAAAACTTTAGTATTTTGTTCATCCATCTTTAGTATTTTGTGAACAATTTAGATTTAATAATTTTTTTAAATTTAATCACAGAGTCAACATCTTTAGCATCAATTTCCAAAACATTCCATAATTTGATTCCCATATTTGAAATAAACCGTCCCTTTAAACTGGTCCTATACCTTGGCTTTATAAAAAATTTAGTTCCCTTTAAACTGTAACAGCTTTCTCTCTTAATGAAACACATTTGAATATTTGAGGGTAGCATATATGAGCCCTATACATTATTAACAAAATATTATAGTCCACCAAATCATAAAACTTCAGTACTTTCAGTTGTTTAAATAATATATTTGAGGGATGACAATAATGCTTTCTAGAAATAATTCTCACAGCTCTCTTCTGTAAAATAAAAATAGTTTGTTATAGTATAAATAACAGGTAAAGCTGCATTTCTTCCTGTAAAATTCAAACCACTTTAGATGTAAGATCCATCAGTGCCTGTTTATTAATGTACTTTCTCTGAACACTTGCTAGGTTTGTTTCCCTATTACCCCCATGTCCGTTGGGAAATGAGTGAATGTGAAATGCGATTTATCAGAAGCATTTAGGAAATGCAAAACTTTGAGTGCATTAGATGCAGACACTGCAAAATAGTACCGGTAGTTACATTTTATACTTTATCTTTGAAATGTAGTCCTCTTTGATTTTACATGAACAAGAAAGCCGTGATAAATAAGATACACATGATATATTGTCTAGTGTCTGTCAGCCAGAACAACATGGAAATACTTAATTTAACCACTTTGCATTTTGCACACTCATGAACTAGTTTTGGTGGTACGGTAGTGCAGTCTGTAGAGCTGTTGCCTCTAAGCGACAAGGTCGTTAATTCAAATCCCGGCCAGTGGGCTTTCTGGGTGGAGTTTGCGTGTTCTCCCTGAATGTGTGGGTTTTCTCTGGGTACTCTGGTTTCCTCCCACATACCAAAAACATGCATGTTAGACTGATTGGTAACTCTAAATTGTTCCTAGTTGAGAGTGAGAGAGTGAATGGTTGTTTGCCTCTGGACTGGAGACCTGTTCAGGGTGTCCCCCACAGTGATGGCTGGATATGGGCACCAGTGACTCACGTGACCAGAAAAGCAAGAAGCAGGTAAAAAATGATGGATGGACTAGTTTTGTTAAAATTGTTTAGGTATCGTAGTTCTTGTTGATATCCACGGCTGACAGCAGTTTGAACTCACACTCTTGACCCTTCTACTGTTTTAAATGTCTGAGTTCCAGCAGAAGCAATAAATATCCTCTTTAATCTTGGATGAGCATGTTTATGTCTAGCTTCATCCCTAAGAGACATCCGTTTCATCACTAACACACACGCACGCGCGCACGCGCGCACGCGCACACCAGAATTTAAATTTCTCAGCCTAACCACCACTGTTGTGTGGATCTTGGATATGTGATATTGTGAAAAGTTGACCTTGATCTTTCTCATATGTCTCATGTGTTACATTTGTCTAATTTGAATTAGTTTATTTGTAGAGGGCGTAGGAATGAAATGTAGATGGGAGGACGCTTACATGCTCTGCAGTGCACTGAAACGGTGCATAGAAGATTCTTTATCGAGCACTTTTGTATTCATTGTGCCCACAGCCATGCAGAAGGACAAATATTGTTTTCAGTATATTTCTAATACACTATCCCCAATAAACAAGGACACCAGTTTGAGAAACTGCTAGTCAGATTTTAAAAAAAAAACTGTAATCTATTATGTCTAAAAAGTACTACAATTAAAGTAAAAACAAATGCAAAAAGCAAAAGCAAGTTTTAAGTTTTGATTACAAGTAGTTTTATACATAAATCCCTCATTTTGTGGCAAATGTTAAAATTCTGTTTCATGTTAAATTTACACTGAGTACATGGTATACAAGGAAACTACATGTTTACGTTTCAAAACAACAAAATAAGGAAAAATAACAACAAAAATATTTAGATTTTTAGGTATTTAAGAGCTGACAAACTCTAACCCAAGCTGTGTGCAGCTTTTGTAAACTTCAGTAAACTATATTAGTCAAATTAATTTAACTAAACTTATAGTTTATATAACTTTTGACATGCAGTTTGTATCACTTATAGTTTCATATTGCATTAAGTATTGATCTATGTATCTAAATGCACCAATTTTATTTGTTTGTACTGTGTAATGTGTTGACCTCTTCATCGTACCTTTTGACCTTGTTTTTTAATATTTTTATTTTTTGTCAGGATGACCATGACAGTGGCTCTAGCTCCACCAATCGCAGTATCTCAGACAGCACCAAGCCTCCAGCCAAGCCCCGTCGCATCCAACAGGCAGCCCCTAGTGACCCAGATCTTCCCCCAGGTGAGTGTCGTCCTTGGACTCAATGAGGCTGTTTTGGCTTGCTAGGAGATTAATCACCAGAGTAACCTGGCTACGAATGATCTACTCGCCAAAATTTTAAATTTACTATCTTGGTTAGCCCATTGCCCAAATGGAGAGGCTATTGTCCGCGAGTTGTTTACATATAAGACTAAGGGGCGGCCGTGGCGTAGTGGTAATGGCAGTCGTCCCCCGATCGGAAGGTTGGCGGTTCAAATCCCGGTTCCCCACACCATGTGTCGTTGTGTCCTTGGGCAAGACACTTAACCCCGAGTTGCTCCCGGTAGGACTGGAAAGCACCTTGCATGGTAGTCTGCCGCTACCGGTGTATGAATGTGTGTAGCATTCAATGTGTGTAGCGCTTTGAGATTTTCACTAATGAAAAGCGCGTTATAAATTGAATTCATTATTATTATTATTATTATTATTATAGTGGAAAATATTAAAAATGAGCAGTATTGTGCTTTGTTTTTGTCAGTGTACATTCTGTCTGCATTTGCTATGTTAATCTTGTCCCACACTTTCTGAGCACACTCCACAAGCTGTATCAGGTTTTTAAGGATGATGTCTCCACATTTCATTTTTCAGGTGCTTTCATAGATGTTTGGTAGGTTTAAAGTGTATCTTTCATGTTAGTTTTTTGGGCAGAAAAATAATATTTAGAGGTAATACAGTAATTTTGATAATCCTCCCTGCTTTCCAAATTAATAGCAAGAGCCTTACAGCCACAGATCAGGGGTCTTTGCTCATGGAGGGCCTGTTTAGAACAGTCCAGTGTTTAGTAGGGGTGTAACGGTACGCTAAAATCACATTTTGGTTCTGTTCAGTTTCAAGGAGGGGTCGGTTCTGTAAATTTTCGGTACAAAAAAGGCCAAAATAAAGACTTATAAAATGTTTATTTTGAAAATATGCCAAGTAAACAAGTTCATTCATTACATACTTCTTAGCTGGAGGTGATCTGGTGGATGAAGAGGACTCGGCTGCTATCTTCTTGACATCCTCAGACTGCAAACAACACAGAGATAAAAATAAAAAAAAGTTAATTAGATCACAATAATACAATAACGGTACCTCTTCTTGCACAGTCATCACGAAGTGGTTGAATTCATTCATTCATTCAACCTTTATTTAGACAGATAAGTCACACTGAGCCTAGAAGAGTGAGATCTGCTTAGACAAAGTAATGAAACTGGACACATGTAGGAATGTGAGGTGAAAAAAATCCTATTAAAATCTTTCTTCTTGGCCGAGAAGAAAAAACAATATTAAAAAAACACCTCGCACAAACAAGCACATAATGACGTAGACATTCCGCAGAGGGGGGAGACGCCGAGAGTGGTGAGCAATGTCCATGGACGCTCTCGAGGGCACTGTAAGAGTTCTGATAAGATGGAATAATCGGCCAGCTCCCTCTGGTGAGATCCGTAAACATTCTCGAGGGATGTTGGGGAATGGCCAAGGTCAACGCTAATGAGAATCCAAGAGTCCTGAAATGATATTCTCTCTCGCTCATCATCAGGGCAGGGCTTTAAATCTGGACTCGGGCTTGTTGACATTCAGTTTTAGCTTTTTCATAAAGTGCTGGCACAACTTTTTGGCTGAAGTGTTGACGTGATGGGATGTTGTAGGCAACAGGGCTCAAGTCTTTAATCATATGCTTAAAGCTGGTGCATCAACAACAGAATACGGACGTAGATCCAGAGATTTAAAAACTCCTACAGCTTGTGTTATTGCCTTGGACCGATCTGAATACCTGATAAAGGTTGTTTATAGGGCTTTAACAGACTACTCGAGTAATCTACACATCAATTTCTAGGACATCTATCGAGTTTTTAAATTTCACGTCGAGTATTCGTAGTGACGTCATCACGTCACAGTTACAGTACAGAAAATGAATCAACTTCCTGTTTGGAGCGCGTTGCGAACCAGTGTTACACCAAATTCTGTGACCACCGTATATTGTAACCAAAGGGGGCGGTGTTGCATGCACTGTTGCAGGTCATAGAATATGGTGTAACACCGGGTCCAATCGACCGAACCAGAACCAGCTTCCTCTGACCTTGTTTCATAAACAAAAAGCAAAAACTATTAATCTCTTCTTCTTATAATAATAATAATAATGAATTCAATTTTTATAACGCGCTTTTCATTAGTGAAAATCTCAAAGCGCTACACACATTGAATGCTACACACATTCATACACCGGTAGCGGCAGACTACCATGCAAGGTGCTTTCCAGTCCTACCGGGAGCAACTCGGGGTTAAGTGTCTTGCCCAAGGACACAACGACACATGGTGTGGGGAACCGGGATTCGAACCGCCAACCTTCCGATCGGGGGACGACTGCCATTACCACTACGCCACGGCCTTCTTCTTCTTCTTCTTCTTTCGGCTTTTCCCTTTTCAGGGGTCGCCACAGCGAGTCATCCTCCTCCACCTCACTCTGTCCTCTGCATCCTCTGTCCTCACTCCAACTACCTTCATGTCCTCTCTAACTGCATCCATATATCTCCTCTTTGGCCTTCCTCTGTGTCTTTTTCCTGGCAGCTGCATTTCTAACATCCTTCTACCAATATACCCACTGTCCCTCCTCTGGACATGTCCAAACCATCTCAGTCTGGCCTCCCTAACTTTATCTCCCAGTTGTTCAACATGTGCTGTACCTCTGATGATCTCATTCCTGATCTTATCCATCCTTGTCACTCCTAAGGAGAACCTCAGCATCTTCATTTCTGCTACTTCCAGTTCTTTCTCCTGTCTTTTTGTCAATGCCACTGTCTCCAGACCATACAACATAGCTGGTCTCACCACTGTCTTGTAAACTTTTCCTTTGACCTTTGCTGACACCTTTTTGTCACAAATCACTCCTGAAACTTTTCTCCATCCGCTCCATCCTGCCTGGACTCTCTTCTTCACCTCTTTACCACATTCCCCATTTTCCTGGACAGTGGACCCCAAGTACTTGAAGTCCTGCACCTTTGTGACCTCTGCTCCTTGTAGCCTCACTGTTCCACTGGCCTCCCTCTCATTCACACACATGTACTCTGTCTTACTACGGCTGACTTTCATTCCTCTTCTTTCAAGTGCATACCTCCACCTCTCCAAGTTCTCTTCCACTTGTTCCCTGTTCTCACCACATATCACAATGTCATCTGCAAACATCATAGTCCATGGGGATTCCTGCCTGACCTCATCTGTTAGTCTGTCCATCACCAGAGCAAACAAGAAGGGGCTCAGAGCCGATCCTTGATGCAATCCCACCTCCACATTGAAGCTATCTGTCACTCCCACAGCACATCTCACCACTGTCCTGCTGTCTTCATACTATTAATCTATTAATCTAATCTATTACAAACCATTAATCTCTAAACCTATAAAAAACCTATAAACATAATAATCTCTAAAAAAAAATCTCTAAAAGTAAATCTCTAAAAGTAAACCTAATGCGCAGCACCGCAGGCGGTGGTGTGGGTTGTTCGACCGCCCCACTGTTTTTAGTTTTGGTTTTGACGTGCTGCACGTTTCTTTCACTTTTGCAGCTTAATAATAATAACTAATAGTTTTATGCTAGTGAAGATTCTCAGTCGTCCAGGACATGATAAAATCTAAACTAATAGTTTTGGTTTTCCTGTGACTTATCTACAGTATGGTAAATGGTAGGAGCATAATATATGCTCCCAATGTTTTGTCGGTCTTTTTTATTTGTAAATAATAAATTGGTTTTTTAACGTTTTTATTTATTTATTTTTTTGCATCTTGAGATCCTATGACATCATCAACTACTCAAGTTCTACTCAAGCTTTATTATGTTAATGTAGAGTTTAAAAATTATGTACTCGTTCATCCCCTAGTTGTTTAAATGTTGCTATCGGTCTTTGCACAAGGCTGCTTTTCTTGCTTGTAGAAGAGACGTTCACGTCCAGATGTCGTTTCAAGTGCGTTAACAAGTTCGACGTGTTGCCCGCTGCAGATCTAATCTCCACGAAACAACGTCCACACAGCTTTGGATTTGTTTACTTGTCTTTTAACAAGAAAGTCATAATGTTCCCAAACAGACTGAAACAAGATGCTAAGCTGCTAATGCTACGCGTCTGCAAGATAATAGCACCATGCTGAAACACACTTAGGAACTTTAATTCTGCAGCGCATAATCTCTCATTAATAAAATTTAATGAGTGAAAAAATAACAAACGGTACGCACGTGGACCGAACCGAACATGATGTACAGAAACGGTTCAATACACCCACGTGTACCGTTACACCACTAGTGTTTAGCTTTTATTTCTCAGCTATTAAGTGCTTTAAGCTGCTTTGGGTCATTATCCTGTTGAAAGACCCATGGCCATTGACTGAGGCTGGGCTTTCTGACACTAGGCAGTGTTTTGCGCCAGGATGCCTCGGTAGTCTTGAGAAATATTTGTGCCCTGTATAGATTCTAGGCTCTCTGCGCCAGATGCATCAAAGCAGCTTCAAAACAAAACCGAACCTCCTCCACATTTCACAGCAAGTATGTTCTTTGAAATACCCTGATGCATGCTCAATAATCCAGGTAGAAAAATCCAAAAAAGCTTAAGTCTGGTCCTCTGGACATTCAAAAAACAAAACAAAGCAAAAAAACTGTAGAAACGTTTCGTCTTTTGTCCGAAAGACTTCCTCAGTCTGAGAAGCTGTGTTCAGCTCAGTCTTATAAATAGCACCCTCTCACAGTGGATCAACCAGTTGGCTGATGACAGCCGAAACCAGCTGCTCACATGATCAAGGAGGACCATCAGCCTGACGATGGATCGTTAACACCCTGATGGTTGTTTGCTATTCACAGAGGGCTGAGTGATACTAGAAATAACGGCATTGAACACAGCTTCTCAGACTGAGGAAGTCTTTCGGACGAAAGACGAAACGTTTCTACAGTTTTTTTGCTTTGTTTTGTTTTGTTTTTTTAATGTCCAGAGGACCAGACTTAGCTTTTTTGGATGTTCTTTGAAATTTTCATTTTTTTCTTCTGTAAGCACGGAGCTAATGTGACTTGCCAAAAAGCTTCAGTTTTGTCTCATCAGTCTGAAGAATATTCTCCCAGAAGGTTTGTGGCTTGTCAACATGCATTTTGGCAAATTCCAATCTGGTTTATTTATTTTTTGTCAATAGTGCACCCCTCCTTGATCTCCCATAGATCATATTATGATTTAACGTACGATGGGTGGTGCAGTTAGTGATTTACCATGACCTTGTGGTTTGCCTGGAATGGTTTTAAATGGTTTCCTTGGCTCTTTATCTACCATCCAATCTATCCATCTGATAAACCGTGGGTTGCAATTCCTCTTGTGTCCAACTCCTGGAAGGTTGACCAATGAATCTTTACACTTTTTATTATCAGCTATATCTGTATGGTCAGAGGAACACAGCTTGGCGATGTCTTGTAGCCCTTCTGTTTTAGCATCTATACAGACAATCTTCTTTCTGTTTCCTGGACAACTCTCACCCTTGTTTTTGTTCTCCATGCTGAGTCTGGTTAGGGTTATTTGTTTTAAACGTGACTATACTTCAGAAACTGTCTCTTTACTGATTTGATTTGATGTTTATTCATTAATTTCAAAAGAACAATACAAGACAGTTTCATCAGATACAAGAATACAAGTAGGATAAAATGAAAGGAGCAGAAAGAAGATGAAATCTTATTATATCTGCCCCTTATTTCACTGTTTGTTCAACCAATGTTAACCTTCAAGCTACATCACAAAATGAATAATTCTACTTAATTTTACTAACTGTAATACACAAACTACATCACAAAATGAATAATTCTACTTAATTTATCTAGCTGTAATACACAAACTACATCACAAAATGAATAATTCTACTTAATTTTCTAACTGTAATACACAAACTACATCATTCTAACTGTAATACACAAACTACATAAGAAAATGAATAATTCAACTTAATTTTTCTAACTGTAATACACAAACTACATCACAAAAATGAATAATTCTATTTAATTTTTCTAACTGTAATACACAAACTACATCACAAAATGAATAACTCTACTTAATTTTTCTAACTGTAATACACAACACACTAAGCTACATCATCAGTCAACATAAGTGTAATATACAAACACACTAAGTTACATCATATATAGTTTTTGAGCAAGTCCTTTTTGACCTTTTTCTTAAATGTATACATTGATTTTGCATTTTTAACATCACTCTCCAGAGCATTCCACAATCGAACTCCCTGAATTGAGGTAGACCGTCCCTTTAAGCTGGTTTTATACATAACTGATAAAATACTATATTCTACCAATTCCTGGAATTTCAATAAATTTAGCTGAAGAAACAAGGTGTTTGATGGGTGACTGAAATGTTTTCTGGTGATTACTCTTACAGCTCTCTTTTGTAAAATAAAAACAGGCTTTGTAATTGTTTTGCACGCTTTTCCCCAAACCTCAATACAATAGATTAAACGTGGAACAATGATTGTGTTATACAACATATACAGAGCTTTATCAATTAAAAAATCCCTGACTTTATACAGTACTGCAATTGATCTAGCTATTTTTGTTTTAATGGAATTTACATGATGTTTCCATGTCAGTTTGTCATCAATGATGACACCCAGAAACTTCACTTCACTCACTTTACAGATCACAACATCTTCAATTTCAAATGGATCGTCAACAATTCTCTTTTTGTTACTGAATATCATGTAATTAGTTTTATCTAAATTCAAAGATAATTTGTTTATTTTGAACCAAGTTTGTATTTTTATAAATTCTGTTTTCATCATATCCAAAATCTGTTTTATGTCTTTACCCGAACAGAAAAATGTGGTGTCATCGGCAAAAAGAACACATTTAAGAAGTCCTGACACATTTACCAAGTCATTCACATATAAAATAAATAACTTTGGTCCAAGCACAGAGCCCTGAGGAACTCCACAAGTGATATCACGGAGGTCAGATCTAACATCATTTATTTGCACAAACTGTTTCCTATCTTTCAAATAGCTAGATACCCATTGTAATGCTGGTCCTCTAATACCATATTTATTTAGTTTTTCAAGGAGAATGGTGTGGTCAATGGTATCAAATGCTTTTTTTAGATCAACAAAAACACTAACACAGTACTGTTTATGATCGACAGCATTAGTTATTTGTTCCATTAAATCCATGAGAGCCATTGATGTAGTTTTTTCCTCTAAACCCATACTGACTGCTACTTAAAATATTTTGTTTATCAATAAATTGATCCAATCTGGTCACAAATAGTTTTTCTAGAATTTTTGAGAACTGTGGTAACAAGGATATTGGCCTATAATTATTGAATACACATTTATCACCATTTTTAAAAAGAGGAATTACCTTTGCTACTTTCATGTTATCTGGAAATATTCCTGTTGAAAAAGATAAATTGCATATATATGTAAACGGTTCAATAACATAACTCATTATTTCTTTTACGAACATCATATCCATGTCCACCCAGTCTTTTGATCTCTTGTCCGAGAGATTTTTTACCATTTTCATAATTTCCTCTTTGTTAGTTCCATTAAGAAAAATACTGTTTGTGCAGCTTTTAATTGAATGACACACATTATTATCTATTTTTGGTATTTTAGCTGCAAGGCTTGATCCAATATTTACAAAATATTGATTAAATTCATTTACGATATCATTCTCATCATGTATTTCTTTGTCATCTTTCACAAAATATTTTGCAATGTTCGTTTTCGCTTTATGACTTTTTAGAACATCATTTATAACTCGCCATGTTGTTTTAGTGTCACCATTACTCTTGTTTAATAAATCACTATAGTATTCTTTCTTGCATTTTCTTATAATCATTACCAATTTATTTTTGTATTTTTTATATTTCTCTTCAGCTTGTTGTGTTCTCGTTTTTAAGAAACATGAATACAAGTAAGAAAGTTCATACTCAATAATCCAGGTATCAAATCTGATAAATCTCAATCTGGTCATCTGGACAGTTTCTTTTAGTCGAAACGTTTCACCCTCAGTCCAGAGGGCTTCCTCAGTCAGAGTTCCAGCATACCGATCCTCCCCCACCAAGCTGCAAACAACTTATGTGGACCAACCAGTTTGCTGGAGCCAAGATGGTTTCTGGGGGCCGTCCTGTCCCTCGTCGACTCCTCCCAGGCAGGCAGCCACAGCCAAAGTGGTTCAAAACAAGAAAGTTCATACTCAATAATCCAGGTATCAAATCTGATAAATCTCAATCTGGTCATCTGGACAGTTTCTTTTAGTCGAAACGTTTCACCCTCAGTCCAGAGGGCTTCCTCAGTCAGAGTTCCAGCATACCGATCCTCCCCCACCAAGCTGCAAACAACTTATGTGGACCAACCAGTTTGCTGGAGCCAAGATGGTTTCTGGGGGCCGTCCTGTCCCTCGTCGACTCCTCCCAGGCAGGCAAAAGAAACTGTCCAGATGACCAGATTGAGATTTATCAGATTTGATACCTGGATTATTGAGTATGAACTTTCTTGTTTTGAACCACTTTGGCTGTGGCTGCCTGCCTGGGAGGAGTCGACGAGGGACAGGACGGCCCCCAGAAACCATCTTGGCTCCAGCAAACTGGTTGGTCCACATAAGTTGTTTGCAGCTTGGTGGGGGAGGATCGGTATGCTGGAACTCTGACTGAGGAAGCCCTCTGGACTGAGGGTGAAACGTTTCGACTAAAAGAAACTGTCCAGATGACCAGATTGAGATTTATCAGATGAATACAAGTAATTTTTTTACAAGCATTTCTCAACCCTTTAGTCATCCAAGGTTGGTCGACAATATTTCTTTTTCTACGATTTCTTTGCACACAATTCTTTTCATACAGAGCTTCTAAAATATTCATAAATTCATCATATGATCTATTAACATCATCAATATACACGTCCTTCCAGTTTTGCTTCTGTAAATCATCTTTTAATTGATCCATAGCTTTTTTTGATGTGTTTATTTTTTTCTTAATTGTAACTTCTTTTGTAATGTTTTGATCATCTCTGTAGATAGTGAAAACTGGTAAATGATCACTTAAATCAGTTAAGATAAGTTAAGACTGATGCCAACCAATCTATTGATTTTATGTCAGCATATCTTTAAAAAAACAAACAACAAATTGGTTCTTTTCCTTATTTTATTCTATCATAAAAGCATGTGCTACAGATATTCACTAGATAATTATTTTAAGGGAACCATTCTTTAAGGAGAAATTAATCTGTTTCAATGAGCTGTAAGGATTTTTTTATATAGATAAAAAGATTTAAAGTCCTAGTAACTCAAATAAAATATTGACCAACCACTTAATATTGGAAAAATGCAACACTTTGGAAGAAAAAAAAAAATCAAACCATTTGAAGGTTTTGTATTAATTGCAGACTCTGTGATTTAAAAAAAAATGTAGAAGTGAGAATGAAAAACAGGCAAATGAAACCTCTGGATATAAGGTTATGACAAGTCAGTTTGGAAAACAATGAGCCCCAAGCTATAGGAGTTAAATCAGTGTACCATCCAAAGGTCAGCTCTCAGACCTTAGTAAGCTTAAATCTAGGAAGTTCCTCTTCTAGCTGGTTTTGTCAGGGGAGGATCCATTTCACGACCTGATGTTATGAGATAATATCTCTCCCCAGCTGTTAAAGCAGGCTGCCCCACACCCTAGCATCTCCCATGGTGCCTGCCTTCAAGATACCTAAAGCGGTAGGCGTGTGTCAATATATCCCTTTGTTTATCCTTTTAGTGTATCTGCTCATTTGTGTGCGTATGTGACACTGTTCCAACAGTGGTCCCTGTTTTAACCCATTACAGGCTATCCAGACAACTGAGGGGTCGGAGGTTGAAGCAGCTCATTAATACCAAGGAAACAGATGAATGCTGTAATCCCAGACTTTCTAATTAAAACGTAGAGGTTAAAAGGTAGATTAGGTAAAACTAACCTGCTATGACTCAGACAGAGGATATTTTTGTTAAAATAAGACACATGGCAAATATGTCAGGAGTTTTTAATTGTATTTTAAGGATGTGTTCTAAAATTAAAGACATCAGTGTACAGTACATCACTATATTTTAGACTACTTACTTTCTTTTGATATGAATACAAATTTTATTTGGCGTGTTTCTTTTTTTTCATTTTGTAGGTTATCACTCTTTAAATGCTGATTTTGTAGTTTTGTATTAAATACAAACACTTTTCGCCATGTTTGGAGAGGAGCAATAAACCTATTAAGGCAGTTTAAATGTTGCTTTATTGATTTAGTCTGCACCATCTAAGACAGCGCCATAATAATATGAATTGCTTCAAGACTTTGCTATCCTGTAGTACAATACATGGAGAA
Source organism: Garcialebias charrua (assembly GCA_038048925.1). NCBI lineage: Eukaryota > Metazoa > Chordata > Actinopteri > Cyprinodontiformes > Rivulidae > Garcialebias > Garcialebias charrua. Next base: position 13,833 of record JBBPBX010041727.1, on the reverse strand, counting down.
TATTAATCCTTGTAACACTTTTTTTTTTACATAACTGCAGAAAACGTCAGCTCTTTGGCTGTGGAACTAACATCTTATTAAATAACTTTTATTATGATGGCTCACTAGCAGTTTCACACATACACTACAGTGCTTGTTGTAAAACATAAACATAAAAATTAACCAGGAAAAACTCGACCGCAAACATGGAAAAGTACTTCATTTTTATCTAACATTTTTAAACTCCAATCTACATTTTGGGATACTTGGAACGTAGTTTGTTGTTTTACTCTTGGTGAGAATCTGAGCAATAGAAACTCAGAAGTTTATTTTGAGGGTTGCAATATTTGAGTTCAGTTTAGTTTTTATATTATAGATCTATAGATGTTATCAAACATTTCTAAGAAACGAGCAATGGGCTTAAACTGGTATCAGACATGGCTAATTTAGGCACCATTGGGTACCACATTATTGGGTTCATTTATTTATAGCAACAGTTAATAAAAAAGTTTCCTAAAATATTAATTTTGTTGCACTTGGTAGTTTTTGTCTCTGAAGACTGTGATTTATAGAGGTATCATGCCTGCACCTAGTACAGTATAAGAAAGGTTTTGTTAGTTGTGAGGCCATCATCAGCCATTGGGCATTGTATGCATTGATAAATTGTTGTACCGTACTTGCTTTCTCCTTGTCTTGAAAAGGTCCAAAACATCACAAAAAGGCAGCCACTCGTAGTTATCTGGTCATTTGGCATCAACTGTCACATGCCACATGTGATGCTACGTTATTTGGGAGTTTGCATGAAAACTAATTTGACCAACAATTTTCAGTCAGGTCATCTGGACAGTTCCTTTTTTTTGGGTGCTGAAACGTTTCACCTTCCATCCAGAAGGCTTCATCAGTCAAGGAAACGCACAACAGAAAACTGATTCTTCCCCCAACAGCTTTCTCCAAAGTGGAACAAACCAGTTATGTTGGTGCTATGATGGTCTCTGGTCTCCTGGTTTATTGAGCATGGACTTTGTTGTTTTTGAACCAGTTTGACGTGACTGTCGATGAGGGAGAGGGCCAGTATCGGAGGAGGGCGTGCCAAAGAGACCATCTTAGCACCAACATAACTGGTTTGTTTCACTTTGGAGTAAGCTGTTGGGGAAGAATCAGTTTTGTGCTGCGTGTTTCCTTGACTGATGAAGCCTTCTGGATGGAAGGTGAAACGTTTCAGCACCAAAAAAAGAAACTGTCCAGATGACCTGACTGAAAATTGTTAGATTGTATACCGGTACCTGGATTATTGAGCATGGACTTTAATTTGACTCTTGTTTTTTTTCAACCTACTTTGCTTTGCTTAGATATTCCATACATCCACATTTGACTTGTTTTGTGTTGGTTTCATGCTTTTTCAAATACTAAAGCTGCTTTCCCATTTTACCTTTACTGAGCTGAAACACGCAAAGTGGGGACCAAATGCCTTTAAAAAAATGGATGTAATCAGTCATGCCAAAAAAGTTTTATTTCTGTATTGACTGCTGATATCCAGAAAAAAAAGAGTACAGCAGTCCCTCGCTACTTCGCAGTTAGACTTTTGCGGACTCACTCTATCGCAGTTTATGGACGTCCAAAATATTGCATGTTTTTTTTTATATTTACACACGATTGTGGACTGTACAGTAATATCACTGTACAGAACTCATCTGGATGTAAAAAGTTGATGACAAAAAATAATAATTTGGACAGATGTCGCCATTTTGTAGTTTTCTTTCATTCATCCTCCACTGGACTGTAATCACCACTCAAAAGGACTACATTTCCCGCAAAGCAATGCTGTCTGGTCAAATCTGGGCGCTGTTTTCTGCCAAACAGTACCGTATTTTCCAGTGTATAAGTCGCACATTTTTGCCTAATTTGCATGCCCTGCGACTTATAGGGCGAAGCAACATATTTATGGAATTTTTTCCCCATGTTTTTAGACTAATTTTTGACTGAGATATGACAGTTTTTCATTTTGGCAAAAAATGGTGCAGTACCACTTTTGGTCGCTAGTGGCGCAGGCAGTACCAGTTTTGGCCGCTAGGGGCGCATGCAGTACCAGTTTTGGCCGCTAGGGGCGCAGGCAGTACCAGTTTTGGCTGCTAGGGGCGCAGGCAGTACCAGTTTTGGCCGCTAGGGGCGCAGGCAGTACCAGTTTCGGCCGCTATGGGCGCTAAAGAGCCCTCTAGGCTGTTGACGGCTGCAGACGTACCTGGAGGAGTTTCCCATTATATTCGTGTATTCAGAGCCGCCTAAATCCCCTCACCCCGCACCAAATCTCTGAGAGTGAGTAGGAGAACAGACAAGACAACATCTATATCGAACAACAGCGAGAGAGAGATAACAAAGAAAGAAAATGCTGCCCAAGAGACGATCATATTCTGCAGATTTTAAGCTGTAGGTCATTAAATATGCTGCTAAGCATGGGAACTGTGCAGCCGACCGTCATTTCGGCGTTAGTGAGAAGCTCGTCCGTGACTGGAGGAAGGCGGAGGGCTCGCTCATCGCCATGAAGTGGTCAAAGAGGGCAAACCGCGGCTGCAAGGCCCGCTGGCCAGAACTGGAAGAGAGGGTGAAGACGTGGGTGTTGGAGGAGCGTGCGTCGGGCAGAGGGCGGTCCATTGTCCAGCTTCGTCTCCACGCCATGGCGCTCGCTAAGGAGATACACATAGCAGAGTTTGCTGGTGGACCGTCTTGGTGTTTTCGTTTCATGCGCCACCATCAGCTTTCAATCAGGGCGCGTACCACGATGTGCCAGAGGCTGCCGGCGGACTTTGAGGAGAAGGTGGCCAGCTTCCGTGCCTTTGTCGACCACCAGGTACAGGAACACCGCGTCTCGTCGGACCATATTATTAATATGGACGAGGTGCCCCTCACGTTTGACATCCCGATGGGACGGAGTGTGTTCCAGAAAGGTGAGAAACCTGTCAACATCCTCACCACTGGACATGAGAAGTCACACTTCACCATGGTTCTGGCAAGCGGAAGACCATGCCCAAAGAGGAGTTTCTCCCGCGCGTTGTTGTGGCCATGAATGAGAAGGAGTGGATGGATGGAGAGATGATGGCGCTGTGGCTCTCTAAATGCTTCACCAAGCGGCCGGACAGGTTTTNGAAAACTTCTGATGGGTGGACGTGAAACTCACCTGAGAGTGTCCGTTGACCTCCACCTCCTCAGCAAAGTGAACTTTGATGGGGTTGGACCTGAGCTTGGCCCTCTTCTCAGGAGTGAGGAACGATGACTTGGGGCCCTGGGATGAGCAACACATTTAGAAGGAGCCATTAGTTACAGATTCCTTAAATCTCAGTAATGATTTCCTGGAGGAGAAGTGAGCGATGAATCACTGCGTAAAAGCTGCTTCCATCAGCACAGCGGCTGATGAGAGGCTCTGACGAGGAGCCATTTATTTACTAATCTGCCCGCCTGTAACGCAAACACACACAGAGAGGCCGAGGCTCACACACGCAGCAGGTGTGTGTGTGTGTGTGTGTGTGTGTGTGTGTGTGAAGGAGCTGCAGGGTTCAGCCCTGCGGGGTGAACATGTCAGCTGTCAGGGAGACGGCCGAGTGGAAACTTGTCAACTCACTTACGACTCAAGCCAAGAAACTCTGGCATTTCTGCTGAGACCATCTTTTTAACCACCCCGACCACCCCCCCCCACACACACACACACACACACAGTGAACAGACAGTGAACTTGAAGTCTACTACACACACTGCAACAATTAAACCCCACAATAACCACTCAAATGTAAGATTTAATTATTCAAGATGGCCACCACAGCTAATTGTGTAACTCTGTTGTGATCCATTTTTCTTCTGTACAATTTTCAGCATCTTTCTCGTTCCACCATTTCTGTTCTACTTCAGCTAATCATAATCAAAATGTTCGGCTCATTCAGGACAATCCTGCTTTGACTTTTGGTATTGGTGCAACTTTAGCTTTTTGATATATTTAGCCTTTTCTGACATTTTTCGTCATAGAAAACGACTTGAGCTCATTTTTCATCCTTCAAATCTTTAGATATCTTTACAACCTTTTACTGCTCCTTTCACATTTTGTTCTGCTTCAGCTTCTTTCATCTTCCTTGTGCAAATGTAAACATTTTTTCAGCTACTTTCAACTAATTTCAGCTGTTTTTTCCAGCTGTTTGTGCTTCTTTCCGATTCTGTTAATTACAACATTTTGTAGCTTCTTGTAACTTCTTTCTGCCAATTTCAGCTCGTTATGCTCCTTTCAGTTTATTTCTGCAAGTTTCAGCATTTTCTGCTATTTCAGCTACTATTTAGCGCGTTTATGCTAATTTTAGTTTTTTCAGCTAATTCCACACTTTTGACACTCATTTCAACTTTTTTCAGCCTGATTCAGCAAAAATGTGCTCCACTTATTTTTGTTAATTTAAACTTCTTTCCGTTTTTAGATACATTTCGGCCTTTTTTTGGGTGGCTAGTTTCAGATCTTCCCAGATAATTTCCACTTTTTTGTTCTACGGTAATTTCTGCTTTCAGCCTAACACGGCAAAATTGTGCTCTTTCCGCTTCCTTCTGCTAATTTAAGCTTGTTCTACCTTTTCAGCTAACATTTTAATATTTTTTTATCTAATTTCGGTGGATTTAGATAAATTCAAGTTTTCTGTGGTAATCTCTGCTACTTTCAGCCTAATTAACTTATTTCTACTAATTTCAGCTTTTTCAGCTACTAGCTGTTTTGTGCTAAGTTTAGCCTTTTCGGCTAATTCCATATTTTTAAAAAACTAATTTCAGCTAATTTCCCTTCCATTTGGTAGCTTAAGCTTTCTGCCTTGTCAGCTACTTTTAAGCTACTTTTCAGCTCATTTTAGCTTTTTAGTTATATTATTAATTTCCCTAATTCATAAATATTCATGCCACTTAAGTTTGCTGTGGTGAACCTAAAGAAGGGAGCAGCTGAAAGAAAAAAAGAAGCTATACTTATTCCTAATTTTGGGTCTTGTTTCAGCTAATAATGTGTTATTTACTTTCTTCTGCTATTAATAGGCTTGATCTTCCATGTCAGCTACATTTCAGCATGATTTTAGCTAATTTCAGCTGTTTTTCAGCAAGTTCTTCAGCAGTAAGCATTCACGCTGCATTTTCGCAGGAAATGCAATTTCTCTAGTTGGCCTTAGCGAGCAAAGCTTTGCCTAAATGTTCAATGTTTTGTTGACACGTTTCAAACCTCCACACATGAAGCTTTTGTTTGTAGAAGCTCAAACTCTGCTGCTCTACTCCTACAAGGACATGCAGCTGCAGCACCTCTCGCAGGTAAACTGATGCTTCTCTGCAAATACGTTTCAGCTTTAGCTGAATTTGGAGGTGGAGCAACAGTTTTGTTTATGTTTATTCATCTATACAGTTAAAAATCAACTCATGAACCAGCGGTCAGATCTGAATGAAACAAGAATTGATGGACTGTCAAGAGGGCCGTCACAAAGACGCAACTGTAGATGATGCAACAAACGTCTGACTCATTCTTGCAGTCTGAACTTTGCTGGTAACTTTTGGAGCTAATGGTCTGTTGGCAGGGCGGCACGGCGGCACAGCTGGTAGAGCTGCCGCCTGACAAAAAGTAGGTCACCGGATCGAATCCCAGGTGTTGGGCTTTTCTGGGTGGAGTTAGCATATTCTCTCTGTGCATGCGTGGGTTTTCTCCGTGTCCTACGTTTTCCTCCCACAGACAAAAACATCGTTAGGCTGATGGGTAACTCTAAATTGTCTCTAGGTGTGAGTGAGAGAGTAAATGGTTGTTTGTCTCGTTTGTCTCGTTTGTCTCGTTTGTCTCCATGTGTCCCTGTGATGGACTGGAGACCTCTCCAGGGTGTCCCGACACGCACACGGTGACTGCTGGACATGGGCACCAGTGACTCAAAAAGGAAGAAGCGGGTAAAAGGTAATGGCTGTGTCTGTTAGCAAAATATAATAATAATAATAATAATAATGTCTTTGTCTGTCATCTGTGTATGTTTCCCATACACAGACGAAATTCATCTCTGCATTTAACCCAACCACCACCAGGTGGTGCAGTGAGCAGCCAGAAAGCGCCCGGGGAGCTGGAGAATTAGGTGTGCACTCATAGACACCCCAAGGTGTGTAGTGGTCAGGGCGCGAACCTGCGTCCTTCGAGTCCCAAGTCGATAGCCCTGCCACTACACCATCTTGGCTCTTGTGGAACATTAGATCTCATTGAATCTAAGACTGCCCCATTCAAGATGGCTGCCACAGTAGAAATGGAAACATCCTCCTCAACTAAACAGATGTAGAAGCAAAGTCGATGTGGCGGAAGCTAGGGGTGGGCGTTAATGGCAAAAAAATTATATTGGGATATTTCAGAGCATTATCACGATAACGATAAGTTTCATGATAAAAAAAAATAAATCAAATTTATTTATTTGACAAAATTAACTTAACATGTTGCTTTGCAGTATTATATAAAATTTTAAAAAACAACAAGGGGTAATTTTACTGAAATTACTTAAGTACTCAGTCTCCAAGTATAAAAAAAATAAAATAAAAATGATCTGTTATTTAGATTGAAAAAGTCTGCACAAAATATAGATCAACAAAATCCACCACAAAAACTGAAGTGCAGGTGTAGTTTCCCAAAACAACTAAATAAAATGAAGCTTAAGATCTGTTGAGCATAAATGTACAGGTAATCCCCGACTTACAAGGGGTCGACCTACGAGGTTCCGGATTTATGAGGTTATATTTAATAAAAATATGAAAAAAAAAAAGTGTTTAAATGTTCTTAATTTCATGTGTACAGCACTTTGTTGCAGCTGTGGTTGTTTTAAATGGCTTTATAAATATCCATCCATCCATTTTCTTCCGCTTATCCGGGGTCGGGTCGCGGGGGTAGCAGCCTAAGTAGGGAGGCCCAGACTTCCCTCTCCCCAGCCACTTGGAGCAGCTCCTCTGGGGGAATCCCAAGGCGTTCCCAGGCCAGCCGAGAAACATAGTCCCTCCAGCGTATCCTGGGTCTTCCTCTGGGTCTCCTCCCGGTGGGACATGCCCGGAACACCTCACCAGGGAGGCGTCCAGGAGGCATCCTAACCAGATGCCCGAGCCACCTCAACTGGCTCCTCTCGATGTGGAGAAGCAGCGGCTCTACTCCGAGTCCCTCCCGGATGACTGAGCTTCTCACCCTATCTCTAAGGGAGAGTCCAGCCACCCTGCGGAGAAAACTCATTTCAGCCGCTTGTATCCGAGATCTTGTTCTTTCGGTCATAACCCAAAGCTCATGACCATAGATGAGGGTGGGAACGTAGATCGATCGGTAAATTGAGAGCTTTGCCTTTTGACTCAGCTCTCTCTTCACCACGACAGACCGGTACAGCGCCCGCTTCACTGCGGACGCTGCACCTATCCGCCTATCGATCTCACGCTCCAGTTTTCCCTCATTCGTGAACAAGATCCCGAGATACTTAAACTCCTCCACTTGGGGCAGCTTTATAAATAAAGTATAATTATTATTATTACAATTTTAAGCATATTTGAGCAACTTCCGGTCGTTTCCGGAAATGCGTCCGTGTCCGCCATATTACGGTCCCCAAGTGCGGTCAAGGGAGGTCCGCGAGTATCGGCAGCTTGGATGAACGTGTGTCCGATCAGAGGTGGCCTCATACGGATAAATTAGCTGGAAACACTCGCTGAACTCTGTGGATGTCTCAGGCCTGGAGCAGCAGCCGCGATCGCTCCGCCGATTGCTCCCACCGCGCCGCGCGACACCAGCAGCTCATGGTATGAGCTAAGGCTAACATGCTAAAGCGGACCCCCACCGGGGACACCGAACCGACGGGCGAAGGCCGGGAGCTCGCCTCAATGTTCGCCTAGCAGCCTAAGATGTCAGATGGACACCCAGCTAACGTGGAGAAGCAGCTCCGATGGCCTTTTTTGTATGTGCTACACACTAACGAGCGCTAACGAGTGCAGGCCTAATGGCGAGGGCTAACAACAGCTAACGTGGGCAGCTTGATCAGCTCAAAGTAAGAAATTATATTTTTATTTATGTGTTATGTATAGTACTGTATTTTTTTTGGTAAAAATTATATAGCTGTTTTAAGATAGGCGAAGCGCTTAGTAACGTCATTATCTACATGTACATGTTCAGTGGCGGCTCGTGTGTTATATAAAGGTAGTCCCCGATTTACGAGATTTTCGTCTTACGAGATAGTCGTAACGGAACTCGCTTGTAAGTCGGGGATTACCTGTAACGTACAACAAAATATATGTTGCCTTTTAATGAGCTATAACTTCCAGAACTTGTAACAAGGTGATCAGCTGACCCTGAAGCTTGTTGGTGTTTCAGCTTCATCTATTCATGCAGGAATGATTCATTTATCTGACTGATCTGTCTCTGATCACCTGCCTCTTGGTCTGTGGAACTCAAGAGACAGTTGAGCTGCGCGTGTTTGTACCGACAGTTTAGAGCTGGGGAGACGCAGCCACACGCAGCTCAGAGAGGGGTGGGGGGGGACGAGCTGTCTGTACCTGCAGTTTAGAGCTGGATGGAGAGAAGCTGAGATGCGCGTTGTTTGTTTTTAGCATTTTAGCTATAGTATTGTGCATAATTAATTAGCGAGTGGAGGTGCGCAGTTCGGTTTGGTTGTTTGAAGCGCTCGGTTGTTAAGGGGGCGGGGCGCCCTGACGTATTACGTCATGAAATTAGCATATCTTAACTTCCTCCTTATTTCTTAAGGCTGGCTGCTCATATCATCACAGTCCCTGTGACTCACATCTTTAATCTGTCCATAAGCCAAAACACCATTCCGGATGCTTGGAAAACAGCCTTTGTTCTTCCTTTGCTGAAGGGAGGTGACCCCACCTCACTGAACAATTATCGACCGATCTCTAAACTCTGCATTTTAGCCAAGGTTCTAGAAAAACTGATAAACTCTCAGATCAAAAATTATCTGGACTCATTTAACATCTTACCTCTCCATCAATCTGGTTTCAGGAAAAAACACAGCACAACAACTGCTTCTCTGAAGGTTCTTAATGACGTTGTTGAAGCATTGGATGCTAAGGATTATTGTGCTGCACTTTTCTTAGACCTGTCTAAAGCTTTTGACACTGTGGATCATAACATCCTGTGTCATAAGCTCTCAGAAATCGGTTTCTCTGATCACACCATCGGTTGGTTTTCTAATTATCTTTCCAATCGGAGGCAATGTGTCCAACATAACGGTACTTTTTCCAGCTATTTAACAGTTAAAAATGGTGTACCACAAGGCTCAGTTTTAGGACCAACCCTCTTTACAATCTACATAGCTAATGTAGGTCAGAGCATCCCTGATGCATCCTTACATTTCTATGCTGATGATACAGTTGTTTATTGCCGAGCTAAAACAGTAGCTAAGGCTTTCCAGTTACTGCAATCCGCTTTTGACATCATCCAGTCAGATTTGTTCCGTCTCAAACTTGTCCTAAATGCTGAAAAAACAAAAGGGATGTTTTTTTCAAGTAGGAAGTCGGTCCCAGCAGATCTTCCTCTGATTCTTTCCTCAAATGGTGTCCCTATTGAGTTTGTTGATTCCTATAAATATTTGGGTATCCTGGTCGATTCACATCTCTCATTTAAACTCCACGTGGAAAACCTAGTGAAGAAACTGAAAGTTAAACTGGGTTTCTTTTTCAGAAACAGATCATGTCTAACACTGAATGCTAGGAAACGCCTTGTATCTGTGACTTTCCTTCCCTCCATTGATTACGGTGACATTCTCTACATGAATGCTCCTACAAGCACCCTGCGGATGTTGGATGTTGTCTATCATGGTGCACTAAGATTCATAACTGGTTGTGATTATCGTACCCACCACTGCACCCTGTATTCACTGGTTAACTGGACATCATTAACCTCACGCAGACTCTTCCACTGGTACATTTTCATCTTTAAATCACTTCTTGGTCTGCTGCCCTCATACATCTCCTCCTACATGTCTTTGCGTGAGTGCAGCTACAGCGTGCGCTCTCAGGACATGATTACCTGCAGTGTTCCGTCAGTGAGGACTGAACTTGGAAAAAGGGCCTTCTCCTACTCTGCTCCTGCTTCATGGAATATCTTACAAAAAGATCTGAAGCTCTCGGCCCTGACCTCTCTGGATGGTTTTCAGAATCTGTTGGAATCCTGGCAAAAACCAATGCAGATATGTTCCTGTCTTTGATTTTTTTGTACATCTACCTTATAATGTTTTTGCTACTTTTTCTTTTCTTTTGTTTACTGTTTAATGTATTTGTATCATTGATGTTCATCATTCTTTAGTTTGTAGCAGGTCGCTTTCGTAAATGAGCCCTCGAGGCTCAATAAGATTTACCTGACTAAATAAAGGTTGAATGAATATCATGATATAACTTTTTTGCCCAGGCAAGCTTTTTTTTACCGGTATTACCGGGAACGATATGATATGGCCCAGCCCTAGCGGAAGCTGAACGTTTTCCCAACAAACTTTAGCTGCGTCAGGCGGAGGTTGCCATCGGGGAATCAAACCTTCTCGAAGGGCAGCGGATGATGTGCATTCCTTCGAGGAATGCTCGGCCATTATTTAGTGAACAAATCCTCTCATTGAACCTGGTGGTGCATCTGTGAGCCCGTCGTCGTAAAGTAAATCATCTTTGTTGCTTTCACCTGATGGTTTAGATTCACTTTCAGTCATGTTTTACATTTAACCGTTTGGGGGCCAGAGTGAAAACTCAGTTAAAGAGTAAAATTTCTGAAACGACTCTTTGTGGCTTCAACGACTCACCTGCACGATCCTGACGACGGTCATCATCAGCGTGTCGTGACACTCCCTGGAAAACAGGACACGAGCTCAGAACAGAGACCGGCTCCTTTGTTTCATGTAGAATTTCCTGGAGCGTCTGTAATCAGACGTGTGTTTCAGTGTGTGTGTGTGTGTGTGTGTGTGTGTGTGTGTGTGTGTGTGTGTGTGTGGAGACCTGAGGATTTCAGCAGCCTGCTCCGGGGTCAGGTCATCGACAGCGACGTTATTGATCTTGACGAGCTGGTCTCCGGGGACGAGCCGACCATCTGCTGGACCACCTGGACACACAAAACGTCCTTGTCAGGCCCGAGGGGCTTCAATTAGCCGGCTGCTGGCGGCGCCCGCAGGCCGCCACTCTCCTCGTCTCCTTTCATCTCGCAACGAGGCACCATGTTTTCATTCTGCCGCCTGCAGAGCTCCAGTCCCGCCACTCCAACACCGAGACAATAATTCTGTTTCCCCGTCACATCCCTCCGGCCCGTTTGGTCTCGTTTTCTGCAGGACTGTGGAAAAGTCCGGAGTCATCCTGCTTGTTTGAATTAATTGTGGTGCTGCTGAGTCAGCAGTATTTTACTATTTGTTTATGTCATTTGGTAGGCTGTGCTCAGTCTGTGCACTCTTGCTGTTTTCGCCTTTTCAAACCTGAAAAACTTCCGACTCGTTCAGGAGAGGGCTGCTAGGATTTTTAAATTTAAATTTAATTTAAATTGCTTTAAAAAAACATTTAAAAATATTTTACCCATAGATTTGCATTGAAATCTCTTAAATTTATTTTAAGAACATTGTTCTTTGTTTCAGCATGCTGAGTGATGGCATAGTTACATTGAAAAAGTAACTTAGTTAAGTTACTGATTAGTCCTTGGGAAAAGTTACTTAGTTTAGTTACTGATTACTTTTTTTTCATTTATAGATGGCCTCCCTTCTCACCTTATAGCCATCCTCTCAACCCAATATGTATTTTTTTAATAGAGAGAAAGAAAAGAGAAAGTAAGACAAAAACAACAATTATCCACAAAAAGAGCACAAGGCAAACACACCCAACCTCCGTCCACAATCCTGCAAAGCACATGACAGAACACAGCAACGAAACATACATGCATAAAGACTAATAATATTCATGACCTTGCAGTAGATTTCTATAAATACACATACCCATACCTACAAATATATATACAGTATACATACATATTCATTCATATACCCATCTACATATCTGCATATATCTACATATACATCCCTGCATCCATTTGTGTGTGGTTGTGAGCATGCATAAGTGAATAAGGTTCCTCCAATAGAACATTTAGTAGCGACTGTGAAGCATCAGAGATTCGTCCCCCCAAAGGCCCCCCCCCCCAAAAAAAGTTACTGATTACTTGATTTGGAAAGTAACTAAGTTAGATTACTAAGTTACTTTATTACCACTTTTGGCCGCTAGGGTCCACCGACCGTCCCCAGCTCATGTGTCCGAAAAAAGCCTCCTCTGCTCGGACTCACTCTGTCGCAGCCCGGCCTCCTGAACTCTGGAGGTCTGAACTAGTGTTTGTTAGTAAAATATCTCAAGAACCACACAACAGATTTTGATGAAACTTACAGAAAGTAATCACTGGATGGATATTTACAACCTATTAGCTGTAGGAGATGTTTGAGCTAAAATTCGATTTATTTACAATTTATTTACGCGACCGTTTGGAAGACGTCAAAGCGAAACAATTGAAATCCAGCAGATTTGACCATTACAGTACGTGAATTTATTAAGGAACGGTTAAGCTCAGGAACACTTTTGCTGTAATGTCAGCCAACAAATATATATTTTAAGCGTTTATTTTGCTAAATTTTAAAGAAATGAAGCCGTCCCACCCGCGTGCAAATAGCAAAACTGCTTTTTAAAATCCAGCTGATTTGACTATTTCGTGAATTTATTAAGGAAAGGTTAAGCTCAGACACATCTTTGCTATAATTTTCAGCAAACAAATAATTGTTTTTACTGTGTTTTTGAAGCTAGACAACACTTTCTCGCCAGCACAGAGTGTACACGAACCTTGATGTTGTCATCCTTCGCTGAAATAAACTCAAAATAGTTCCTGTATTTCCAGCTACAAAATGCTATCTTCCTCCTCGCTCCATTGTTACTGCAGCAGTGTTAATTTTGTCGACTAATTATTTTCGTCGACTAAATGTTTTCATTGATTTGTCGACTAAAATTAGACTAAAACAAAAAAATTCTGATGACTAAGTAATGACTAAAACTAAATGATGTTTTAGTCACATGACTAAGACTAAAACTAAATTAAAAATAGCTGTCAAAATTAACACTGGATTCAAGTACTGCTTGTAGTTTTACTGTTAAAAGCAAGGTTAGACAAATAATGTTTGAAAAAAGTTTTATTTGTTGTTGTATGTTGCATATTAATATTAATATTATGGTTAAAACATTGTTTTGTTTTAGTAACTACAGAGAATTGATGAAAAGTTTTTACTATGTATAACTTAGTCGACTTAATTGACTGTAGATTTAGTCGACTAAATGTTTTCATTGATTTGTCAACTAAAATTAGACTAAAACAAAAAAAATTCTGATGACTAAGTAATGACTAAAACTAAATGATGTTTTAGTCACATGACTAAGACTAAAACTAAATTAAAAATAGCTGTCAAAATTAACACTGTGCTGAAGTAAAGTGAGTCTCCTCCTCTCGGCTCCGTGAGCACCTCAGTGTTTACGTTTCGGTCACGCCTGGTGTCAGGTTTCACAGCCACAGCAGGTGACCGAATTGCCGCTTAGACCAGACGTCTTTTTTTTTAATCACTCCCCGAGACGCATAGAGGAAATAAAATAAAATTACAGTACTACAGAAAATGACAAAAAAGTAACGCACAGTAATTTGGATAAGTAACTTTAATCTGATTACTGGATTTTGAAATAGCAACGCGTTAGATTACTAGTGGTCCGACTAGAGTCTGACATTACTGTTGAGCACTTCCATCAAGATGTCCCCGTGTTGAGTCGCAGAATGTTAAAGCTGCACTATGTAACTCTGTAATGCAGTCT
>JBBPBX010041726.1:0-13148 GCA_038048925.1 Garcialebias charrua | reverse complement strand
GTACATATATATATATATATATGTATATATATATATATATATATGCAAATTACTGTATGTGCATGTTAGCTTATATTACTACCTTGAAATACTTAGTTCATTCAAATTGATCCTGCTGCATCGTTATATTCAACCATGTTGTTGTTTACTGTCTCTTCAGGATGTTGTGAATATTAACATTACTTTTTCACTTTGTATGTGTTTAGTATTGTTTGTTCTTTGATTTTTTAGTGAGTCAAATCAGTTCTTCTCATCCTGAGCATTTCATTATAATGTACTGTTCACTCTGTGTTAACCTGCAGATGATCAATAAACACAACTTGAACTTGATGAGAGTTCCTCTCAGTTCTTGGTGAACACTGACCATGGATGGCACAGCAGCTCAGTCATGGCCCAGAAACACATCAGGAGGTCATAGGCTGCAAACCTGAAAAAAAAAGTAAAAATATACCAATGTGTTCATATTTACCTACACAACGTAAAAAAAAACAAAAAAAAACGAGAACTCTTTATGAGAGTTATGCTTTAAAATAAATTAATTACGTCTCAGTCAGTAAATTTAGTTTTAGCAGGTCGCTTTCGAAAATGAGCCTCGAAGCTCAATAAGATTTACCTGACTAAATAAAGGTTGAATGAATGAATGAAAATGTTAAATTGAAATGAAACAGTTCTGGTGTCACAATAAAGGAAGCTGCAGATAATATTTCAGAGGTGTAACAACACTGAAGTTACTGAGTGAAGCCTCCAGTAGACCTGAGCGTCCTGCCTTTATGCCACTCTACGCGCGCATTCTGTGCGCACGCGTTCGCTGGCATAGCTCTGCTTACTTTCTCACGTTAAATGCTCGCGTTTTCGCTCCAAATCCTTGTTGTAATTTGATCAGCTGCGCGCGAAGCAGGACAAACTGAGGTCGCTGATTGGTCATTTGCTGACACGCCTACTGAAATGATTGACAGCGAGTGGACAAGCCGCTGTCTCTGCTCCAGACGAGCAGCGGTTCGCTCGGCTGCTCCCGCTGCGGTCTTTCTATCTTTATATGTTAATAAAAACTAATAAAAACTGGAAAAAAAAACAGGGAGCGCTTTTCCTGCAGCCCACAGCCCACCAGGAAATATTTAAAACCTCGCACAGCCAGGTAGGACCTGAATTCATTCATTTCAGTCATCGAGTGAACGGAGGAAGAAGCGATTACTTGACTTTTGGCAAAAAAACAAAAGAAAAGGCCCGATCAGCGATAAAGAAGAGGAATTTAATTCATTTGTGTAACATACAAAACAGTCCGGCGCAGGGGAAGTTTATGGTCAGACACCGCGCAAGTGTACGCGGTCGTAAAAAAAGAGCTTTGCGCGTTCGTGCCCTGAGGGGCTACGCGGGGGCTACACTTTTGCCACAGCGTACGTACGTCGTACAGAGGCGTATAGGCAGTACACGCAGGTATACTGGGGGCTTAAGAGTACACAAACATTTTTACAGATTAGAAAACATATGTTAAAATCTGAATATTCTTTTAAAAGTATGTAGTTACAAACTTTTATCAAATCACTCATCATAACCCCAAATCTACAAGTGCAGGGTGTGGAGTCGAGACATAATCGTGTTTCTTACTGAGCTGCAGCTGCTGTTCTCCTCCTTGCTGTCCTCTGCTTCTTAAACCCTCGGTCATGGAAGTGGAAGGGAGAATTATTCCACTGGAACAATGCAGGTACAGCTCCCTTTTTAACCACGGTCTTCTTGTTTCTGATGCTGGCTCTTGAATATCCTGAGGTTTGAAATGCCGGCTAAAAACCCGAGTGTTACCCTGCGGTTAGCCATGAATCGTGGTAGGAAAATGTAAAAAAAACAAGCGCTCTATTGTACCTGCTATTCACTGGACACAACGGCACACAAAGAACTCACTTGTTGTACCAGTAGCTCGCAGATGCTTTACCTTTTGTGTCTTTTGCATGGTCTAGTTCTAGGAACGAACGCTACAAACAACAGCAGTAGGTAGGAGCCGGAAGTGATCGGCGTTGGATTAAATTTTAACGGAAGTATGTCACCAATACCCGTGGCATAAACCGGTAGCCTGCGCAATGGGAAGGAGAGAAGAGAACTGGGGGGGGGGGGGAAGGACACTTCCTCCCTGTTCTCTCCTCCACTCCCCGTTTCATTGGCTTCCCCTCTCTGTTTCATTGGTCCTCTGTGACCTGTTTGGTAATTTCATTGGTGAGATTATTATTATTATTCATTTGTACAGGTACCATACCATACCATACCATTTTATTTATAAAGCACTTTAAACAGGAACAAGGCCAAACCAAAGTGCTGAACAAACAAACAACAGGCAACACAGACAATGAAGTACAACACGAAAGACATAAAAACATTGCAGATCTTGGAGGAACAACGAGCTAACATGCTAACAGACCTTACTGTAAACGCTCTGGACCGAGGTTGATGGCGGTTTTAAGGTAGTCTCACTGAGTCACGCGAACCCACCCTCCAAGAGACGTGTATTGGCCAGCTATGCGAGTGACCGGCTACAAACCCGAGTGTTACCCTGCGGTCACCAATGAAAGCAGATTTTATTGTTGTTGCATATTTACTGATAACTTTATTATGTTTCAGTGGCACTAGATACATTTTACTCTGTTTTTTTTTTTATTTTTAACTGTACAGCACTTTGGTCGGCTTTGGCTGTTTTTATGTGCTATATAAATAAAATTGACATTGACATTGTGTGACAAAGCTAAATGTTTTGGCAGCATGAAACTCATTAGCTCGTCCAAAAAATAAATAATCCATAAATTTGCCACATCATTGTCTAAACCGAGGTGTTCAAGTGTGTGAAAAAAGTAGCAGCTTATAGTCTGGAAATGATGGTACAGTATTTGAATCAAATATTAGTTATCATTGAAGTGTGAAGATGTTATAAATTCATTCTGATCGTCATTCCACAGATGTTGTGATGTGGAGTTCTACAGAAAGACTCACTTTGTCCTGCTCAGCCTGCAGTAATCTTGCCTGGTTCTGCTCACTGGATGACTTGAGGGTGTCGTTCCTTTGTTCCAGCAGCAGATGACTCTGCTCCATGTACCTGGACAGAAGCACCTTATGTTATAAAAACGTTAAGACCGAAAACACAATTATTTCAACAATACAGTATGTAACTTTTTCTGTTTAGGTTGGCCAGTCATAAATGTACATTTTAATGTAAATGTGGTATTGTATGAAAAAACAAAATACTCTGTCTGATCAAACTGTATTTTGGAACTACTGTATTAAACTCAAAAAAAGCTAAGTCTGGTCCTCTGGACATTCAAAAAACAAAACAAAACAAAGCCAAAAAAATTGTAGAAACGTTTCGTCTTTCGTCCGAAAGACTTCCTCAGTCTGAGGTGCTGTATTCAGCTCAGTCTTATAAATAGCACCCTCTCACAGTGTTGCACAACCAGTTGGCTGATGACAGCCGAAACCAGCTGCTCACATGATCAAGGAGGACCATCAGCCTAACGATGGATCGTTAGCACCCTGATGGTTGTTTGCTATTCACAGAGGGCTGAGTGATACTAGCAATAACAGCATTGTAAGAGGGGGACAGTTGAACCCGGAGGCCTCCACCTCTGTTTAATGATGGACGGTTTCTTTTCACAAAGATGGCCTCCTTTACTCCTCTCTCAAACCATCGTTCCTCTCTATCAAGGATGTGAACATCTTCATCCCTGAAAGAGTGACCGCTGGCCTGGAGATGAGTGTAGACCACAGAGTCCTGACCTGATGATGTTGATCTTCTGTGCTGGGCCATCCTTTTGGCCAGTGGCTGTTTAGTTTCCCCGATATAAGACTGATCACCCTCCTGACACTGAACAACATACACAATATTACTCTGTTTGTGCCGGGGGACTGGATCTTTGGGATGAACCAGTCTTTAATGTATTTTGGGGTTTAAAAGCCACTGGGACGTTGTGTTTAGAAAATAAACGTCTCAATGTCTCTGAAACTCCTGCAACATCTGGAATGACCACTGGTCTGGGTCTGGGTTCCTTCTTTTCACCTGATGGCTGCTGGAGTCCTGTTTGGGTTTCTTCTCTGCTTTCAGGAAGGCCCAGTTAGGATATCCACATTTCTCTAGAGCCTGTTTTGTGTGTGATTTCTCTTCTGTCTGGCTGCTGAGTTAGTGGGGACGCTGTCTGCTCTGTGGTACAGAGTCCTGATGACTCCTAACTTGTGCTCCAGAGGGTGATGGGAGTCAAACTGTAAATACTGGTCTGTGTGTGTGGGTTTGCGGTACACCTCAGTTTGCAAATTTCCTCTATCAGAAACTGAGACCTCACAGTCCAAGAAAGCCAACCTGCCATTTTTTACATCTTCTCGTGTGAACTTGATATATTTATCCACAGAGTTGATGTGATCAGTGAAATGTTGGACTTCCTGAGATTTAATTTTAACCCAGGTGTCGTCAACATACCTGAACCAATGACTTGGTGGTCTCCCTGAAAAGGACGTCAAGGCTCTCTTTTCTACCTCCTCCATGTACAGAGGACGAAAGACGAAACGTTTCTACATTTTTTTTTTGCTTTGTTTTGTTTTGTTTTTTGAATGTCCAGAGGACCAGACTTAGCTTTTTTTTTCTACCTGGATTATTGAGCATGCATCAGGGTACTGTATTAAACATTTTCAACACTTCGTTGTATCTTTTATTACTTTGTTGTAACGTTGTAACTTTCATTACGTTTGGTATTTTAGTATGTAGCATTTTTATTTCCATTGCCTTCTTTTATTACTGCTGTTTCTTATTCTATTTTCATTGATTTATTGTTCCAGTTTATTCATCTTTTTATCCTGTTAAGCACCTTGGTCAATGCAAGGCATTGTAGGAAGGTGCTATACAAATAAAGTTTATTATTGTATCTTACAGGGCTTTTCAGCAGACAATGAAAGGAAATTTTGCTAACACCAGTATTTGAAACTACACTAAACTATTATATTTAGAGCCAAGCCGAAATCTTGACCTGTTTAAAGAAGAAAGACAAATTAAAGGACAAGTATTCTTTGAAGGAATGCACATCACCCGCTGCATTCATGTCAGACTCTGACTAGAGTTGTACACATTTGGCCAGATATAAAAACATTAGGGACGCACCGATCCACATTTCTCGCTTCCGATCCGATACTTAAAACTGGGTATCCACCGATACCCAGTGCCGGCCCAAGGCATAAGCGAAGTAAGCGGCCGCTTGGGGCCCCAGGGTCACACAAGGGGGCCCCCAAAGAGGAGCTGAGTTTTGTGGGGTTTTTTTTATTTTATTTTTTTATATATGATTCTATTATACACAACTTCATCATAAAGTTCAGATTTTTATTTTCATAATGATATATATAACATATATATCATATATTTGTGTGTACTGTATATGTATATTTGAATATGTAGAAATCACTCTATGGAAAGAATGACCAGTGGTTGGGAACCCCCCTCAGTGGGGCCCCAGTAGAGCACGTTTCACAGGTTTCTCAGCCAGCGCTCCTTGCCGCAATGTGAAGTTAAAGCATGCAGCTAATTAAGCACCTGACACGTAACTAACGTTAGATAGTGTCGCAAAAAAGGGCATATATCCTTCAGGGGCTGAAAAAGGAAGAGGAAAAAAAGATGATGAAGAAGAGAAAAAACAGCAAGATAAAGGTATGTTTTAAGTACATCTCTTATCAAAAAATATTTGTGCAGCTGCTAAATAGCTGGCTAGCACTACCGTGTTTGTACTTGTTAATACTGTAACTGAGTTTTAATTTTATGTGAGTTGATTGGCACTATATCTTTTTTTTTTGGCTCAAAACAGCGTTTTTGCTAATGCTTGATAGCAATAATTAAAACTTCACAATACATACAGTAACATTTGCTAGTCAAATGTTTTACATCAGGCTATATTGATATATTAACGGCTTACTAGTTATGCTTGAGTTGGCAATATGTTGTGGACTGTTGAGCATGATAATTTATGTGACTAAAATAAACAATTTTTTACACAAACTTATGTGAAATTCTGCAGGAGCACTGTTAAAATATTTTGTCAGCGAGAGTCCACATTACCAGGCTCAGCTGTGGGCAGAGCATCAGGTAAGAGAAAGACTCACCATACAGCATACAATTAATTTTTAGTCATAATTACACTCCAGAGTCTGTAATGAAAGTATGCAAGGAATGTGTGTGCATATGTATGTATTTCATTTTATGTCCATCTTTGTCATCTTCAGAGCTAAGTGTAGCACCTCATCCTCTGTGCCCACTACAATCACTTCTGATCTACCTGGTAAATTAACTGCATAACATCCTTTTTATAACTCCTAGACAACTAACTCATAATTTTTTTATTTACAACGTAAGCAGAAAATAGAAGACTTTGGAGGAACAAATACTGTTTAAACATGTCTGAAGAAAATTTCAGTTTTACTGGCTGATTTGTTTTATTACTACAAGCAAAAAAGCAAAGTATGAAAGTATTTTTATACTTTTTCATAAAAAAGTGAACAACATAATTACACTCCAGAGTCTGTAATGAAAGTATGCAAGGAATGTGTGTGCATATGTATGTATTTCATCTCATGTCCATTTTCGTCATCTTCAGAGCTAAGTGTAGCACCTCACCCTCTGTACCCACTACAATCACTTCTGATCTACCTGGTAAGTTAACTGCATAACATCCTTTTTATAACTCCTAGACAACTAACTCATAATTTTTTTTATTTACAACGTAAGCAGAAAATAGAGGACATTTTGGAGGAACAAATACTGTTTAAACATGTCTGAAGAAAATTTCAGTTTTACTGGCTGATTTGTTTTATTACTACAAGCAAAAAAGCAAAGTATGAAAGTATTTTTATACTTTTTCATAAAAAAAGTGAACAACATAATTACAAGTATGATGTGACATCTAACATAACTACGTTTTTTGTTATTTTCATCTTAGGTCCATCTCCATCCTCTGCAGAGCTAAGTCTAGCATCCTCTATGACCGCAGTCTCATCTGTGTCTGCAACTACTGCTGAACTACCTGGTAAGCAAAACCTCTTTCATATAATTGTTTAACCATCTTGAGATATAATTCCAATATTATTTCTAAAATCAGACACTTAGACAACCAAATTATTTTAAAATACACTTCAGTTGGTGTACTGGCAGATTCCTTTTTATTATAAGCAAAAACACACTGGTATAAGAATAGTTGAACTTTTTATTTAAAAAAGTAAGCAACATAATTGTAAATGTGATATGACATCTAACATAATTTTTGTTTGTTTTCATCTTAGGTCCATCTCCATCCTCTGCAGATCTAAGTCTAGCAACCCCATGTGCCCACTGTCTCATCTATGTCTGCAACTGCAGATGATCTACCTGGTAAGTTAACAGCAAAACATCTTCTTTAATTCCTCTTTGTGCTCCAGATCATTTTCAGATTAACAGTTATGTACATTGCAAACATTTTCTGCCCTTTTATGTTATTATTAATCATCATCTTTCTTTTGTCTCTTTCTCAGAAGCTTCCACATCAAAGTCCGAGCCACACCAAGGATCATCAGCTCTGCCAATGGACCCAGCTGAGTGGCCATCTTTCCTCTCAGATGTAAACAGGACTGAGCAGGTGATGAGAGGACCACTGCCTATTAAGGATACCTTTTCCTTCCCCAAAAGGCATGATGGGCGAAGTTTTTATTTTTAGAAAGTTTGATTTTACCAGTTTATTCATAGGCAGTTTTATCAATACATTATGTCATGTCTGGCCTTCTGAGGACATTCATGAACTTGATGTGGTCCAAAATTAAAATGTTTGACACCCCTGCAATAAATTACATATATACATTAAAAAGGACTGTCAGAGTTGCAATACGTTTTATCAGGTGGGAGAATGATAAAACCGTCTGACCGTTGATTGCAGTAATTCACATTATTAGTAGAAACAGAGGGCCCCCATCCAAATTTTGCTTAGGGCCCCAAAGAGGCTTGGGCCGGCCCTGCCGATACCAATACTTTTCCGATCCGATACTGTTCAGGTATATGAATCTGTATAATGAAATTTTTGTGCCGAGACTATTCATTTTAACATTGTGTGAGATAAACCCAATGAAGACACTCTTGAGCCTTACAACAGGAAACTCACAAACTTTAACAGCACACAGGAGGCAGGTCTATACCACACACATGTCCTTTTCACTCATGGTGCAGCTGGAAAAACTAAAAAACCACTAACCATGGTGGGAAAGACAACACAGCCCACTCCCCTTAACCACTAATAGAGTGGATTTTGTTGTCTTTCCCATCATGCTTAGCGATTTTTTAGTTTTCCAGCTTTAGGTGCAGCTGGAAAACTAAAATACCGCTAAGCATTATGGGAAAGACAACAAAATCCACTCCCTTAGTGGTTAAGGGGAGTAGACTGTGTTGTCTTTCCCATCATGCTTAGCTGTTTTTTAGTTTTCCAGCTTTAGGTGCAGCTGGAAAACTAAAATACCACTAAGCATTATGGGAAAGACAACAAAATCCACTCCCTTAGTGGTTAAGGGGAGTAGACTGTGTTGTCTTTCCCATCATGCTGAGCGTTTTTTTTAGTTTTCCAGCTTTAGGTGCAGCTGAAAAACTAAAATACTGCTAAGCATTATGGGAAAGACAACAAAATCCACTCCCTTAGTGGTTAAGGGGAGTAGACTGTGTTGTCTTTCCCATCATGCTTAGCGTTTTATTTTTTTAGTTTTTCCAGCTTTAGGTGCAGCTGGAAAACTAAAATACCACTAAGCTTTATGGGAAAGACAACAAAATCCCCTCCCTTAGTGGTTAAGTGGAGTAGACTGTGTTGTCTTTCCCATCATGCTTAGCAGTGTTTTAGTTCCCTTTCAGTCTGGTCTCTCAGTGCAACATACTTGCTATGGGAATTGCGCCCCCGCGCGATTACCTGAAGGAATATACTCACGCCTTTATGGCAGGGGCATCAACGCCGCGCCAGAGGCCCCGTCCTCTGGGTACTTAAGCGGCTGACGCCCATCCATCTTCCTCTTTTTTGCCCTTCACCTTGCTAAACCTGAACTACCTCTTCGTGGGACTTCTTTGTTGCTTCATCGCTCAACTTGAGGTGAGCTTGCTCCCTGCACAGAACGCACAGAGAATTATTCCTGCGTATTGCTGGACTAGCATTTTCTCTTAAACCCGAAGTATTTTCTTCTCCTCTCTCTACAGATTGCTTCGCTCGACGGCGCTAACTACGCCACAAGAAAAAAGCTACTTCGCTAACTAAGCGACGCGACGGAGGAGACATTTCAAGGAAAAAGAAAAAGGATTCTGGAAGGACTCGCTCGCCTTATCTCGGACATGCCTCCGGAGAAAGGAAAGCGAAAGGCAAGACTGGTGCAGCTGGAAAACTAAAATACCACTAAGTAAACCCGCTGGTTTTCCTTGACAACGGGCCCAACTTCGCGCGCCTGTCCTAGCAGATGCGGTTTCTCCCTCGTGGCGACGGACACCCATGAGGCCTGTCCAGTCTGCCTGGGAATGCTTTACGCAAAAATGGCGCTGGATGCATCCGACTTTTGCCCACATTGCAACCTGATGCTGGATGCGGTGCTGCGGCACCGGGTTGACCTCGTCGCCAAAGCCATGGACACTTCAGCAGTACCAACGGATGCGGACACCACGGAGCCTCTCACTCCCATGCAGGAGCTCGAGAACATGGCTCTACATGACAGCACACGAGTCGAATGGGGTGACAGCCCTGACGTGCTGGCTCCTATGGTGGACTTAACAGTCGAGTTCGACACCCGAGGCATGATGAACGAGGACGAGATCTCGATTTCAGCCTCGGGCAAATTTTCAACGGAGAACGCAGACGTGGAACTGGAGGATCAGGAAGAAGATTTCTCCCAGACCCCGGTACCTGTGCTCCCAGAAACCGACTTTTCCATCCCTACTCTGATCGACCTGTGCCACAGAGCAGCGGACGCTCTGCACATCCCATGGCCTGAGCCTCCGCCTCACCAACAGGTCACGAGGCTGGTAGGAAACTATTTTTACTCGAAGCAGCAGGCCGCCACGAGGCAACGGATGCCCGTGTTCCCGGACTTCCTCACAGAACTAACTCGCACCTGGGCTCAACCAAGAGCCCCCATGCTCCTTCCCCTCTCACAGTTCCTCGACGTCAATGGGATGGATGAGGTGGGAATAGCTAACGTGCCTCAGATTGAGGACACACTAGCGTCTCACCTGGCTCCTAAGTCATCCGGGACAAAACCAACTTTCCCTAGCAAGGCTTGTCGAGCTTCAGCGTCTCTACTCGAGAAGTGCTACTGAGCTCAGGGACTCGTGGCGTGCGCCATGAACGCGTCCGCGTTGATGCAGGCTTACCTAGCGGGAAAGCTGCAGCAGCTGCAGGTAACAACGGACAAGCAGGCTGCCGCCGACTTGCTGGACGAAGCCCGCAGGGCAACAGACTTTGTGCTCCGCATGATGGGGACAGCCGCTGTTGCTCAAGGCAGGGGCATGGCGGAAGTGGTCATCGCGATTTGCCACCTGTGGATGACTTTAACTCTCCCTGAGGGACAAAAGGTGCCTTTTCTCTACCACTCGATAGAGCCGACGGGATTATTTGGTAAAGCTTTGGAGCGAATTCAGACCAAGCTGGACCAAAGGCGCAGACAGGCCGAAGCTCTCCGGGTGGGCATTCCCCGGAGAAGCTTCACCCCCCCAAGGGAGTCTGCTGGAGGTATACCTGCGCAGCCTCGACACCGCTCGGCAACGCGTGCCCCACCGCAGAAGCGGCCAGCTTACGAGGAGGAGCCCCGGCAGAGACCCCCGTCGGGCCAACCTCGCATCAAGCACGCATGGAACAAAAACAGGTTTGTTCCCCGCTAGGCAATCAGACACAGGGCCTCCTCGGCGAACCGGGACACCAGACAGAAACGTACCTGATGAACCAGGTCCACGTTCCCACATTACACGATCACCCGTCCACGCGGTACTGGGAATGATCCCTTCATGTCCAGACTTTATTTGTAACATGGTACAAAAAGCTGATAAATCTATCGCATGCACAAATCATGCTCTCTCTGCTGTGAGTGACATAGAATCATGTACGTCATTGCACTTAAGCACGAATAAAGCTCATAAAATAGCCCCTATCTGTTTTATTGACTCAAAACAACAACAACAACACACAAATACCTTAAGCAAAACAGGTCCCTCTGGCCTGCCAGCTGTGATAAAGGGAGGGGGCCATTCCTCCCCCCCCTCCCATGGCTTATGGGGTATTAGCCTAATCAATAAACCCCAGCAGGGTGCCTCTGATTTGTCTGCAGTAAACAGACACAGAGGCATCTGCAAGTACCCCCCACACCCCTCACGGAGACAGGTGAGGAGGGTCACGTGCTCAAGCCCCCGCTCCATTGTGAATAACGAGGTAGCCAATACACTAACCAGGCGAACGCGTGACATGTCCGCACCTCAGGGAGGCATGCCGACAGAATCTAATGACGGGGGGGAGGCACGTCAGATGCCCACAGGCAGCCACAAGCTTCACACCTTCACAGTAGCAATTGTGTTCAAGCTGCTGTGCATATAAACAAATCAGAGTCGAATCAGATCTCTCTTCCTGTTTTTCGAAGGGGACTGGGCTCTCTATCACCAAATAATCTAAAGTCTGCCAAACTAAAAGGAGCATCTCCACGTTCTCACGTTGCAGCTGCCCCTTTATTATTAATGAGGAACACGCAATGTCCAAGCAGTGATCAGACAGCATGTGACCTTCCTCTCTGTGCTGATCCAGCTCTGCTCTCAAACAAAACTCTCCCTATGGGTGAAACACAAACCACGGTCGGTTTGCCTGGTTCTGACGCTCTGTTAAAGCCAAGGACCAGTAAACTGGACCATTCCAAAAAACGGATTGAGTCAGAAGGTCTGCTCATTTACAAAACTCGCAGTCTTCCAGTCCCATGACCCCAAACTTGGAAGGGGAAAATAGACTTTCTGTTCCAACTCTGCCTAATACGGATGACAGGTTACATCTGCCCTCGATTACCTTCGAGCAGAGCAGCCTGGTAGCACATCAGAAAGGACACCCTCTTCCCAACTTGGTTGACCCCCAGGGGTTCACAGCCTCTTGGGCCCTTGGAGGAGAACTGGATACACCAATTGCTCTTCTTCAGGGCCAAACTATGTCACCAGAAGGGGCAGTCCAGCCGCTTAGGCCAGGAACTGTCAAAAAATTTCAGCTTGTTGGTAGAAAAGAACAAGCTGATAGTGTCAGGCCTGCCGGAAAATGTGGTAAAAACCATACAAAACGCCCGTGCTATGTCAACACAGTCTCTATACGCACAGAAGTGGCATATTTTTTAAGCTTGGTGGTCAGAAAGAAATATTATTTCTTATGCATGCGACCTGGCTCAGTTACTGACCTTCCTTCAGGATTTACTAGAAAAAGGTTGTTCTTACTCAACGATTAAAGTTTTCCTATCAGCTATTTCAGCCTGTCACGAAGGTTGGGGACACAGGACACCTGGAGCGCATCCAATCATAATAAGATTTATGAAAGGTGTGCTTCAGACTAAACCACTCAGCAGGATTCTGACCCCTGGTTGGGATCTTGGCCTGGTCTTGGGGGCTCTCTGTGACCCCCCATTCGAGCCACTGAGCGAGGTTAAGATAGATTTGTTATCTTATAAAACCGCTCTACTCCTAGCACTTTGTTCGGCGAAACGCGTGGGTGACCTCCATGCATTGTCTGTACATCCAATGTGTACCAGATTCGCTCCTGATGGGTCAAAGGTCACCTTAAGGTCTAATCCCACATACACTCCCAAGGTCTTGACTTTGAACCACAGGAGTCTAGACTTTTATCTCTCCTCCTTCCCACCTGCTCCCGTCCTCACTCAGGAACATGAAAGGCTGAAGGCTCTCTGCCCCGTGAGAGCTTTACACACTTACATGCAGAGAACAGCCGAATGGAGAAAAACAAATCAACTGTTCGTCTGCTTTGCAGCACCTGCTACCGGAAAGGCCCTATCAAAACAACGCCTTTCACATTGGGTGACTGAGGCCATTAAAAGGGCGTACAGTAGCAAAGGTCAACAGGTGCCCTCTGGGGTGCACGCTCACTCCACTCGGGGCTTGGCCACTTCCTGGTCATTGTTCAAGG
>JBBPBX010041725.1:15546-28732 GCA_038048925.1 Garcialebias charrua | reverse complement strand
ACAATATATAATCACAATGGAAAGAGAAACAAACAACAACTAACAACAGCCATCCATCTATCCATCATCTTGTACCCACTTCTTCCTTTTGGGTCACAGGGATCACTGGTGCCCATATCCAGTAGTGACTGTGTGAGAGGCTGGGGACACCCTAGACAGGTCTTAGTCCATCACAGGGAAACTAACAACAAGTAATCAAAATTAATCAGATCCTGACAGGTTGTGGTTAGGTGGCTTTTATTGGCCAATGTCCATCCATCCATTCATCCATCCATTCTCTTCCGCTTATCTGGGGTCGGGTCGTGGGGGTAGCAGCCTAAGTATGGAGGCCCAGACTTCTCTCTCCCTAGCCACTTGGGCCAGCTCCTCCGGGGGAATCCCAAAGCATTCCCAGGCCAGCCGAGAAACATAGTCCCTCCAGCGTGTCCTGGGTCTTCCTCTGGGTCTCCTCCCAGTGGGACATGCCCAGAACACCTCACCAGGGAGGCATCCAGGAGGCATCCTAACCAGATGCCCGAGTCATCTCAACTGGCTCCTCTCGATGTGGAGAAGCAACGGCTCTACTCTGAGTCCCTGCTGGATGACCAAGCTTCTCACCCTAAGGGAGAGTCCAGACACCCTGCGGAGAAAACTCATTTCAGCCGCTTGTATCCGAAATCTCGTTTTTTCGATCACAACCCAAAGCTCATGACCAGGGGTCTGCAACATGTGGCTCTGGAGCCACATGCGGCTCTTCGGTCCCTCTGCAGCGGCTCTTTCAAGCTTTGACCAAAACTGAAATAAACTGAATTGTATTGGTTGTTATAACAACTAAAAGGGTTTAAACCGTTTTCCTGTACCGGTAATTTATTTTGCAAAAGCAAATACAGTATATGAATACTGTACTAGAAACATCACAAGAAGTAAAACATACGCAATTTCACTTTGTTTTATTTCTTCAAAATAGGATACGTAATTTTTCTACAATAAAAATAAATCACCTAAGAATGCATAGTTGGATTCCGGTAATGGTGATCAGCTGAGAGGACGTGCTCACCTCGGCTCCGCTACCTTTCTGCAAACTCCTGAATATTACTGGATATAAGTGACACTGAACGACATCAAATAACAGCCGTGATGCCTATCTCACAAAGGAAGACCAGTAGTAGAAATACTAACAAGACAACCCAGTCGACGTTATCCAACTTTGCGACTAAGGTGAGCCCTGAAGCTAGCTGCGACAACAGCGAGGCTAATACCACCACACGTGAAACCACGGAGGAGGAACTTGGCGAATTCAGTGAGAAAGAAAACATGACTGAAGCTGGTTCAGAGGCAATACTGGGTGCAATTGCGAATTTAAAATCTGATTTCTCCGCCAGACTAGACTGTATTCTGACAGCAATAGAGAGCGTGAAAAAAGAAGTTAAAGAGTGCACCGAGCGGGTCGGGGAGGCGGAGGTTCGGATATCTGCAGCAGAAGATAACATCACTAATATGCAAGCCAGAGTCCAGGCTCTTGAGAATAAAAACAAAGATCTCGAGGAGAAAGTATCGGACCTGGAATCCAGATCGCGTCGGTCTAACCTAAGGCTGGTAAATCTTCCCGAGGACGCGGAGGGAGAAGACGCCTGCGGCTTCCTGGAGAAATGGCTGCCAGACGCTCTGGGTCTGGCCCCGCTGCCTGCTGCTCTGACACTGGAGGGAGCGCACCGGGTCGGGCAGAAAAGTGCATCAAACACCGCTGCACCAAGGACTCTTATCATGAAATTCTTAAAGTACAAGGATAAAGTGACAGTGATAAGAGCCGCCAGGACAAAGGGACAGATACTGTTCAACAACTGCCAGGTGAGATTTTATGAAGATCTCGCAGCCAGTGTGCATAAAAAACAGAAAGAGTTTGATGATGTGAAACGACAACTTTGTGCCATGGAGATACGATGCGGCATGATTCCTCCTGCTCGTCTGCTGGTGACACACAACGGTCAGTCTCGCATTTTTAATCAGCCAGCTGAAGCAGAGAACTTTGTAAAGACTCTAAAAGCAGAAAACAATACTGGGTGAGACCATTATGACATCTTCAGGATGTAAT
The DNA here is from genome assembly GCA_038048925.1 of Garcialebias charrua. Lineage (NCBI taxonomy): Eukaryota > Metazoa > Chordata > Actinopteri > Cyprinodontiformes > Rivulidae > Garcialebias > Garcialebias charrua. The sequence continues at coordinate 26,661 of JBBPBX010041725.1, read as the reverse complement.
GTTGACACTGGTGGGGATAGATGAATATAGAATCTTAAATTAAAATAAATAAGGACAAACAGCTTGTTTATTATATTTGATGTCTAAGGTTTGCTGGTCCAGAGACCTTTATCCAATACTAATATTAATAGTTAAACTCTCTGGACACGTTTAGTAACAAATTTCTGATGTAGTGGGGCGGGGCGGGGAAGTTTTTTTTTGTTTTGGTCGGTTGATCCTCACCTCGTGTGGAACAACCTTTAGCTGTTAGATGGGAACCAGTGCATTAAGGGGGGGAGGGGGTGGACAACAAAGGTTTAAGGTTAAAAGGGTTTATTGTTTAAGGTTCATTATTATTATGGATGTATTTTTTAGCATACAGAGGTTTTTGGTTTCTGAATCATTAAATAATTTGAAAATAATGGGAAACCTATTCAATGTGATATGGTATGTCAGGTGGATTAAAAATTAAAATATCATCTTGGAACTGCAGGGGATTACAAAAATTGAAAAAAGTTAAACAGGTGATGACTAGGATTAAATCTATACAATCTGATATTGTACTACTTCAGGAAACTCATCTGTTATCTGGTCAGGAGGTGAAGGTTGGAAGGAGGTGGCAGGGTAGTATATATTCAGCACCCTTTAACTCTCAGGCAAGAGGGGTTATGATCATGATTCATAAATCCATACCATTTCATGTGACGAAGGTTATTAAAGACAGAACTGGGAGGTATATTATTTTACAGGGCACACTTATCTCAGAAAAAATAAATTTGATAAATATTTATGCTCCAAATATAGATGATCCAATTTTTTTTCAAAATCTCTTCCTTATGATCTCATCTCTACCTGGAAGTTATATTATAGCGGGGGACTTCAACTGCACAATGATCCCAGAATTGGACAGAAGCTCAGGTATTGACAACTCTCATTCTAAAAGTAGACAAACAATACAACATTTTATGAAGGAGCTCAATCTGAGGGATATTTGGAGAGATATGAATCCCAAGGGTTCAAAATACAGGTAGTCCCCGACTTACGAGCGAGATCCGTTACAACGAGTTGCTCGTAACACGGAAATCTCGTAATTCGGAACGACCGCCACGTGTCTCGTAAGTCCGGAATTTCGCTCGTAAATTGGAACGGTTTTGCTAGCGCGACTACAAACACTCGTTTTTCATCGAAAAACTGCTTACGAGTGCATAAAAATGATCGGAAACGTGTGTCCACATGTTTAGCTAACGAACTGTGGTGAAAAAACACAGAAAAACTCTGTATTTTTTGCGTTTTTTCAAAAAATTCGCCAGCTCGTAAGTCCGGAACCTCGTAGGTCAGAGCGCTCGTAAGTCGGGGACTACCTGTACTCTTGTTACTCAAGCACACATAAATCATATTCATGTATCGATTACTTTTTAATCTCCTCCAATTTGGGCCGCAAAATAAAGGAATGTGGCTACGAAAGCATATTAATATCTGACCATGCTCTAAATACACTAATATATGAAGACTTAAAACTTCAAAGAGACCCTCCTAGATGGAGATTTAAACAAAAATGGCTCCTTGACCCAGAATTTGTACTTTTTATAGATAATCACATCAACCTTTTTTTTGACACTAACAAAAATGAAACACCACCTTCTACAAGGTGGGAAGCTTTCAAGGCTTATATAAGAGGTCAGATAATTAGCTTTACAAGTTATAAGGCAAAACAAACCAACAAAAAAACTAAAGAATTAGCAGCAGAGATTAAATTGCTCGAGAGGGAATATTATCAAACACTTTTTACAAAAACCCATAGTAAACTCTTGCTATTACGAACAAAATATAACAAATTTTCTGCCTCTAGAGCAGCCTCACAAGTTTTACGCCTTAAACAAACATTTTACAATCAGGGGGAAAAGTCTGGGAAATTATTAGCCTGGCGCATTCGACAATTACAAAATGAGAAAAATATTATCTCAGTTGAAAATAACGAGGGACACTTTATTGTTGACCCTTTAGAAATCAATGAAACTTTTAAGGTATTTTTTGAAAAATTGTATAGCTCAGACATAACAAATAAGGAGCAAGAGCAAAATGCTTTTCTAGACACCCTTCAGATGACCAATATATCAGATTTAATGAACGTAGATCTTAATGTAGCAGTTACTAGGGGTGTAACGGTACGCTAAAATCACATTTCGGTTCGGTTCAATTACAAGGAGGGCTCGGTTCGGTTTATTTTCGGTTTATTTTCGGTACAAAAAAAAAGACAAAATAAAGACTTACAAAATGTTTATTTTGAAAATATGCCAAAAATATGTTTGTATTGTATTGTAGTAATAAATAAAAGTGACCCATTTGGATGATATTTTAAATAAACAGCACTCTACAATAAATAAATTATATTAAAAATAATAAAAATCTTAATGAATACAATAACAGTCAGAACCAGAACAATAAGCAGCAACAGACTGTTTACAATCTTAACTAATAAAGTTTTTGTCCAGTAGCACCAGTGTGGCTGTATTTGTCCTCATTACTCACAACCTCTTCTTGGTGGGACTGGTCCTGGAACAGTTCCAGAGTTCAATTCAGTCATCACACACTTCTTAGCTGCAGCAGGTGATCTCTGGTGGATTTCCCTGAAGTGGAAGGAGAGCAGCTACCTCTGTAACTGGAAATACTGGAAATAAAACACAGAGGTAAAAAAATAAGTTAATAAGATTATAATTTTAAATAATAATAAATTATAAATAATAATTATAATAAAATAACAATACCTCTTGAACGGTTGAATATCTCACTCATCATCAGGGCAGGGTTTAAATCAGCTCCAGGACTTGTTGACCATCAGTTTTAGTTTTTTCATAAAGAGCTGAACTTTTTGACTTAAGTGTTGACGTGATGGATGTCTCATAGCAAGGATCAACTGTGCATTAAAAACTTTCAGACTTAGATTCAGAGCTTTAAAAACTCATACAGTTTGTGTTATTGATCTGGACCCATCTAAATTACCTGATGAAGTTGTTTAAATGCAGCTGTGTTGTTAGCGCACTTTGTAGAAGTTGTTTAAATGCAGCTGTGTGGTTAGCGTACTTTGTAACAGCTCGTTCACGTTCTGATGACGTAGTTTCCAGCGCGTTCACGTTAGACGTGTTGCTGCTGCAGATCCAGTCTTCATGAAAAAACGTCCACACACACAGCTTTGTGCGCTCGTCTTTTAACAAGAAAACCATAACGTTAACAAACAGGAAACCGCAGCGAGAAGCTAACGGCTAATGCTGCGCGTGCTGCGAGATAATAGCTCCGTGCTGAAACGCGCCCAGGAAATTTTGTTCCGCGGCGCACATATTAACATTCAATGAGTGAAAAAATAACCGTTTCGGTACAGCACGTTCGGTTCGGTCCACCTCCGTACCTTTTCGGTTCGGTACACCAACTACAACCGTTACATGCCTAGCAGTTACTAAGGAGGAAATTTCTATAGTATTAGATCATTTGAAAATAGGTAAAACTCCAGGCCCAAATGGGCTGCCAACAGAATTTTATAAGAAATTTAAAACTAAACTGCTAATTCCACTTTTTGATATGTATGTAGACTCATTTGAAAAGGGGATTCTTCCTATCTCACTAAGAGGAGCTTTGATAACCTTGCTGCCCAAACCTGGTAAACCCTGCAACAAATGTGAAAACCTAAGACCAATAAGCCTTCTTAATGTGGACTTAAAGATTCTTTGTAAACTGTTGGCTAGAAGACTAGAGAGAATACTGCCTAATATAATTCCCTGTGACCAGAATGGGTTTATTGGAAATAGACAGGGATTCCATAATGTGAGACGAGTTCTGGATATTCTTTATCATTCGGAAGATGAAACAGACACCGCCTTACTATCCCTGGATGCCGAAAAGGCATTTGATAGAGTTGAATGGCCCTATTTATTTGAGATATTAAAAAGATTTGGTTGTGGAGACAATTTCTGTCGATGGGTTAAACTTCTATACAATGAACCTTATGCTGAAATAGTAACAAATGGAAACGTATCAAAACCATTTAAAATCAAGCGAGGATGCAGGCAGGGGTGCCCCCTTTCCCCTTTATTGTTTATTTTAGCAATTGAACCATTTGCCATTGCGGTGCGATCTCATAAAAAAATAACTGGCATAACAATAGGCCAAATGGAACACAGAATTGCCTTGTTTGCTGATGACATCATTCTCTTTTTGGAAAAACTTGAAAATTCCATTCCAGCCTTGTCAGATTTAATAAATACGTTTGGTAGTATATCAGGATATAAAGTAAATACAGACAAATCTTCATTAATGCTACTTAATTCAGAAGAAAGAAATAATGCCGGGAATCCTTTCCAATTTAAAAAGGTAGACTGTTTTACATATCTGGGGATTAGAATAGTACCTTATATAAGTCACATTGTCGAGGTTAATTATAAACCAATGGTAGAATCAATAACTGCATCTATAGATAGATGGAACCACTTGCCCCTGTCAATTATAGCAAGAATTAATGTCCTTAAATCAAACGTAATGCCCAAACTTCTGTATTTGTTTCAGAATATCCCATTGCCGCCTCCTTCCAACTTATTTTTATCTCTAAAGAATATTTTCACACGGTTTTTATGGAATAATAGACGACCGAGACTACGCTTATCACTCCTGTACTTACCGTTTGATAGAGGAGGACTCAAGTGCCCCAATCCCCTTTGGTACTATTGGGCAGCTCAGCTGAGAACTGTGATGTACTATTTTACAGATGATTTCTCTCTACCTTGGATGGATATTGAGGGGTCTTCTGTTCCTCTCCCTCTACCTCAATACATATATTCAGCAAAAGTTAAACATTTGAAAAAAAAGACAAGAAACCCTATAGTTAGAAATATGATTTCAGTTTGGTACCAGGTTAATAAATATTTAGGTGGTTCATCCCCCTTGTCACGTTTTAGTCCAATATGGGGCAATCAACTGTTCCCTCCAGGCAGGGCAGACTCGGGTTTTAGGAAATGGGCTGAAAAGGGCTTAAAGACAATAGGAAACCTTGGGGAGTCAAATGATGGGGTCCTGATGTCCTTTGAAGAGTTAACTGCCAGATATGATATTCCAAATAAACATTATTTTAAATACCTACAGGTGAGAAATTTTATTAGACTATCTCAAAATCAGTGCGAGTTTGTTCCCCCATTGTCCACCTTGGAAACTGAAATGACAAAAAACCACTCCAGAAAAGGAATAATTTCCCAATTATATAGCATGTTAATAGACGGGTCTTCCGAAACATCTTTAAGGAAACTTAATGCATGGAGGGAAGACCTACAGGAGAATTTGCCAACTGATGTCTGGGAAGAGATGTGTGCTAAAACACAAACACAAACTACTAACACACGCTTGAGAGTTTTGCAATATAAATGGTTGATGAGGACGTACGTGACGCCAGAACAGCTTAATAAATACAATGGTGCCATTCCAGACTTATGTACCAGATGTGGTGAGGAAAAGGGAACTTTTTTCCATTGCATTTGGAAATGCAATAAAGTTCAACAATTCTGGAGGGAGATTAAACAAGCTATAGAGAGTATACTGGGTATAAAGGTAGAACTTGACCCTAAACTGTTCATTTTAGGCTTTTACCCTAATAGACATCATATGTCCAGGAAAATAATTAACGCTATGGATCTGTGCTTACTGCTTGCAAAGAGAGTCATAGCACTGACATGGAAGAGTACCAGTAAGCCACGGTTCAGTGATTGGATTAATGAGCTGTCCACAACTTTACCAATGGAAAAAATTACTTACATTATAAAGGGGAAACAATCACTGTTTCAAAACATCTGGGGTCCCTTTATGAAATATATAGGGAGTGTGGATTCTAAGGTTGGGGAAGGAGAGGCGTAGTCAATGGTGAACCTCTGCAATGACATATCCTATTTTTAAACAATCCTAAAATAATAAAAACAACTTATTATCTTTGTATGCTAGATTACCTTATTTTTGTGAACTGCACATTTGAATTTATAATTATATTTTTGAAATCACGCACAATAATTAAATTTATTGGGCCGACTCTTGTAAAATAGAGAAACCTTTTTTGTTCTAAGTGTTGTTGGGGGTTTCTTTTGTTTTGGGGTTTGGGGTGGGGTATATGCATGTGTACATAGTTTGTATTCTTCTGGTTTGCTATACAAGGTTGTTTTTTTTTCTTGTTTTTTTTCACTAAGTGTTGCTCCAATGTATCTTACAAATGCCTGACTTGTGCTCAATGCTGAACAATAATTTATCTATTTTTGACATTTCCTTTGATATAAGAGCATGCTTATCTTTGTATATCACTGGAAGTATGTTTTTTATTTCCTTTTCTTTTTGAAAACTCAATAAAAATAATGTTGGGAAAAAAAGAATGCATAGTTTATTGTTTAAGCTTTTAGAAACTGGGCGAAAACTATGTTTTTTTCCTTCTTTACAAGAATCTTGTATTTTATATTGTCAGAGTGTAAAATTATCAAGAAGTGTTAAAAATCATTACCGGGTAGATATTTTTACTTTTATAAAATCACCCCAACTGTTCATTAAAGCACCCTCCAACCAACTTAAAGTGGTCTGTGGGCCACCAGTTGAGAATCCCAGTTGTTGCAGGTAATGTGGCTCCAGACACGTTGAATTTAGTGAACAAAGGGGCAGAAATGGCTCTTTTGATCGTAAAGGTTGCAGACCCCTGCTCATGACCATAGAAGAGGGTGGGAACATAGATTGATCGGTAAATTCAGAGCTTTGCCTTTTGACTCAGCTCTCTCTTCACCACAACAGCGCCCGATTCACTTCCGATGCTGAACCGATCCGCCTATCGATCTCACGCTCCAGTTTTCCCTCATTGGTGAACAAGAAAGAACCCAAGATACTTAAACTCCTCCACTTGAGGCAGGACCTCCTCCCCGACCCAGAGAAGGTACTCTACCCTTTTCCGGCTCAAGACCATGGCCTTGTATTTGGAGGAACTGATCCTCATCCCAACCGCATCACACTCGGCTGCAAACCGCTCCAGTGAAAGCTGTAGATCACGACCTGATGAAGCCAATAGGACCACATCATTTGCAAAAAACAGAGAATCAGTCCTAAGGCCACAAAAACGGATCCCCTCAACACCTTGGCTGCGCCTAGAAATTCTGTCTATAAAAGTTATTAACAGAATCGGTGACAAAGGGCAACCTTGGCGGATTCCAACTCTCACCGGAAATGAGCCTGACTTACTGCCGGCAATGCGGACCAAGCTCTGACACCGGTCGTAAAGGGACCTAACATCCCGTATCAAAGGGCCTGGTACCCCATACTCCTGGAGAACCCCCCACAGGACCCCCCGAGGGACGCAGTCGAATGCCTTCTCCAAGTCCACAAAGCACATGTAAACTGGTTGGGCAAACTCCCACGCACCCTCCAGGACCCTGCTGAGGGTGTAGAGCTGGTCCAGTGTTCCACGACCAGGACGAAAACCACACTGCTCCTCCTGAATCCGAGGTTCGACTATCCGACGGACCCTCCTCTCCAGAACCCCTGAATAGACCTTACCAGGGAGGCTTAAGAGCGTGATCCCCCTATAGTTGGACCACACTCTACGGTTCCCCTTTTTGAATAGGGGAACCACCACCCCAATCTGCCAATCCAGGGAAACCACCCCCGATGTCCACACAATATTCAGAGTCAGAGAGAGTCAGAGAGAATTTATTGTCATTTGCACCGCATGTAGTACATGTGTTGAAAACGAGATTATGTACACAGGGTCCCAGTTACATCCAACAACAAATGCAAGAGAAAAACAATAATAACATCTAGGATTAACTAAGAGAGACATCAGCTAGTAATACACTAAGCCCTAATGTAGTAGAAAAACATCATTATAAACAGCAGCACGAACATGAGCAGATGGTCACAGATGAACGCAGCAACAATATTGCAGAGTCACGTAAGCCAACACAACCCCACAACATCCAGAGCCCTAAGGAACTCTGGGCGAATCTCATCCACCCCTGGGGCCCTGCCACAGTGGAGCTTTTTAACCACTTCGGTGACCTCAGCACCAGAGATTGGAGAGCCTACCCAAAGTCCCCAGGCTCCGCTTCCTCAGTGGAAGACGTGCCAGTAGGATTGAGAAGGTCTTCCAAGTATTCTGCCCACCGACTCACAACATCCCGAGTTGAAGTCAGCAGCATGCCACCCCCACTATATATAGTGTTGGTGGCGTACCGCTTCCCCCCCAAGACGCCGGATGGTGGACCAGAATCGCCTCAAAGCCGTATGGAATCATTCTCCATGGCCTCTCCGAACTCCTCCCACACCCAAGTTTTTGCCTCAGCAACCACCCTAGCTGCATGTCGTTTGGACCCATCAGCTGCTTCCGGGGTCCCACAGGCCAAAAAGGCCCAAATAGAACTCCTTCTTCAGCCCGACAGCATCCCTCACCACCGGTGTCCACCACCGAGTTCGAGGGTTGCCGCCACGACAGGCACCAACAACCTTGCGGCCACAGCTCCGATAAGCCAACTCGACAATAGAGGCGCGGAACATGGCCCACTCTGACTCAAGGTCCCCCGCCTCCCTCGGAACGTGTTCAAAGCTCTCCCGGAAGTGGGAGTTAAAGCTCTGTCTTACGAGAGACTCTGCCGGACGTTCCCAACAGACCCTCACAATACTTTTGGGTCTGCCAGGTCTGACTGACATCCTCCCCACCATCTGAGTCAACTCACCACCAGGTAGTTGTCAGTTGACAGCTCTGTCCCTCTCTTCACCTGAGTGTCCATGACATGTGGTCGCAGATCAGATGAGACGACAACAAAGTCGATCATCGAACTGTGACCTAGGTTGTCCTGGTGCCAAGAGCACATATGGACACCCTTATGCTTGAACATGGTGTTCGTTATGGATAATCCATGATGAGTACAGAAGTCCAATAACAGAACACCACTCGGGTTCAGATCAGGGGGGCCATTCCTCCCAACCACACCCCTCCAGGTCTCACTGTCATTGCCCACATGAGCGTTGAAGTCCTCCAGTAGAACAAGGGAGTCCCTAGGAGGCGGACTCTCCAATACTCCCTCCAAGGACTCCAAAAGGGGTGGGTAATCTGAGCTGCCGTTTGACGCATAGGCACAAACAACAGTCAGGACCCGTCCCTCCACACGTAGGCGGAGGGAAGCTACCCTCTTGTTTACCGGGGTGAACCCCAACGTACAAGCACCAAGATGGGGGGCAACAGTATGCCCACTCCTGCTCGGCGCCTCTCACCAGGGGCAACTCCAGAGTGGAAGAGTGTCCAACCCCTCTCAAGGAAACTGGTTCCAGAGCCAGAGCCATGCGTTGAGGTGAGTCCGACTATTTCTAGCCGGAACCTCTCAACCTCACACACTAGCTCAGGCTCCTTCCCCACCAGAGAGGTGCCATTCCACGTCCTAATAGCCAGCTTTTGTAGCCGAAGATCAGACCGCCAGGGTCCCTGCCCTCGGCCACCACCCATCCCACATTGCGCTCGACCCCTTTGGCCCATTTGGTGAGCCCATGGGAAGGGGGACCCACGTTTCCTCTTCGGGCTGTGCCCGGCCGGGCTCGATGGGTAAAAGCCCGGCCACCAGGCGCTCGCCAGTGTGCCCCACCTCCATTGGCCAATGTAAGAATTCAAATTTAAATTTGAAATAGCCATAATTTTATGTTTTATGTGCCAACAATTGCTGGCTACAAAATGAATAATAACTGGAAAAAAAAAAAGAAATAAAACCTTCAGCAGCCAAATGTAATTGGAGACAAACATTAACTTCATTTTTGTCTCAACATACTAATGCCACTGCTATTCAGTTGGATAAATTGTTAATTAGGCTTGAGCAACTACGCGCTGCGAAGCGCTGTGAAGGCTTATTGTAATCGCTCGATTTCTTCATTATTACAGGTAGTCCCCGATTTACGAGCGAGATCCGTTACAACGAGGCGCTCGTAAACCGGAAATCTCGTAATTTGGAACGGCCGCCATTTCTCTCGTAAATCCGGAAATCCGCTCGTAAATTGGAACGGTTTTCGCTAGCGCGACTAAAAACACTCTATTTTCATCTAAAAACTACTTTTGAGTGCATAAAAATGATCGGAAACGTGTGTTTATATGCTTAACTAACTAACTGTAGTGAAAAAACACATGAAAACTCAGTATTTTTTTCGTTTTTTCCAAAAATTCGCAGCTCGTAAGTCTGGAACCTCGCAGATCAGAGCGCTCGTAAATCGGGGACTACCTGTATTATTTTTCCGTCACTTCGCGCGGCTGCTTAGGGCCTTTAACATGTTCAAAAACTCACCAAACTTGACCCAAAATTGTCCCCCAACTTAAATTTTTGGATTCTGGTGGAATCGCAAGTGGACGTGGCCAAACTGCTCTACAGCGCCCCCTAATGTGAGTTGGGGGAAACCGTGGGTCGTACAGATCTGAAACTCGGTACATAGGTAGATACCCCCAATTCAACAAAAAAAGACTCTTGGAGGTACCTTCTAAAATGCACAGGGAGGTGGCCATTTTGGGTCAGAAGTAAAATTTTGGTCATTTTTCATTTTTACTCATGTCGAACTTTGACGAACTCCTTCTCAGGCATTCGACCTATCTGCTTCATTTTTGGTCAGAATGCAGCTAAGGCATGGGGATTTAAAAGTTATCAATAAAATTGACTTTTCGTATAAGTTCAGGGGGCGTGAAGGAATGGGGAACTTGGCGTACTCGTCGAAATAAACGAAACCCTATAATTTTCTCATTAAATGCTCCATTGGCACAAAACTTGGCATGAGGGATCCTGGTTGGATGCCTGACGATCCTATGTTGTCATAGTCTGACCTCACTGAAGCCCCGCCCCCTCAGAACAGGAAGTTACTTTTTTTGCTTGGAAACCTCCAACTCTGGCTCTCTTGATCTAATCCAGATGATCTTGTGTCAGATGACTGATAACAAGTCGGTCTCACTTGTTTTAAAGCACCAATGGTTTACAGCGGAGGGCGTGGCCGTGGCCACGCAGTGAAGTCACAGGTCACGCCGCCGCCATACATTTTGCTCTAGTTTCCACATGTTTCAGCCCAGCTGCACCAAACTCACTGACATCGATCCTTGTTCACCCCCCGGCAGGGTTC
>JBBPBX010041725.1:0-12447 GCA_038048925.1 Garcialebias charrua | reverse complement strand
TGTTAGTATCCTAACTTCATACAGAAAAAGTTTTAATAACTTACCGAAAGCCGTCTGCTTGCGCCGCCATCAGCTGCATCTGTTAGCATTAGCTCCCCCGAATCCGCAGCTCCGGTTTATCTGCATCTCCAAAAATGCTGTCGGCTTTGTTATTCCAAGTTAGCTCGTTGTCCCCCGATGTCTTCGGCTTCCAGTCCGACATCGAGGCGAGCTCCAGGGACCTCTGATCGCACAAAGCCGGCTGTCGAAGCAACAGCTCTGGTGGGGTCCGGTTTAGCATGTTAGCTTAGCTCATACCATGAGCTGCTGGTCTCGCGCGGCGCTGTGGGAGCGCTCGGCGGAGCGATCGCGGCTGCTGCTCCAGTCCTGAGACATTCACAGAGTTCAGGGAGTGTTTCCAGTTAATTTATCCGTATGAGGCATGCTCTTATGGGAGAAACAGTCCTCCAAAAGCCGACTGCCAGTGCCGAGTGCCGACCGAGACCGGAAGTAATGAATGTAAAATGGCGGCTCCGCCATTTTACATTCATTAGTTCCAGTTTCGGCAGTACCGGAATACCAGTTCATTCATTAGTTCCAGTCTCGGCAGTGTTCAAAAAAGCACGAAATTATTTAAAAAAATGATAATAATGATACTTTACGTATATATAAAGCCATTTAAAACATTCACAGCTGCAACACATGAAATTAAGAACATTTAAACCCAAAAAAAAAAAAAAATTTTTTTTTTTTTTTTTATTAATTATGATAATCTCGTAAAGTCGAACGCTCGTAGGTCAGGGCGCTCGTAAGTCGGGGACCACCTGTACATGTACAGTACTGTACAGTCACCAAGCACTTAGCCTATCCTAACACAGTTTTTAAAGATGAAGGAGTGAGTTGAATTGTCTCCCTTTCACATAAAGGGAGCTAGCTCCCTTTATGTGAATGGAGCCTGCTAGGGAGGAGGGAGACAATTCAACTCACTCCATCTTTAAAAACTGTGTTAGGATAGGCTAAGTGCTTGGTGACTGTACAGTACTGTACATTTATCTATTTATTAAAAAAAATATATATATATATATTTAAATTTATAAATAGATAAATGTACAGTACTGTACAGTCACCAAGCACTTAGCCTATCCTAACACAGTTAAGGAGTGAGTTGAATTGTCTCCCTCCTCCCTAGCAGGCTCCATTCACATAAGCCGTTTTCGCATTGGCCAGCCCTCCCCGGCTCTCCCAGCTTCTAACCCGGGTTCGGCGTATTTGCATTTACCTTTTCCGCCCGGGATCCACCCTTGTTCTGGAACCATCTCCACCGTGGTTCTTATCGGGCCGAGCCCCACGGACCCAGTTTCACGTCATGTACTGCTCACATTTGATTCGTTGTTTGCAGCAGGGGCGGGACTCATTCAAACAACCTCAGCGCGAGGGTTGAATTTCATTCAAATTTAACTACAGAAACCCCTAAAACAATTGTTAGCTGAATTAGTTTTTCTGAGTTAAATTTTTGTTAATAACTGATCACAAATCAGCTTATGTTACAACGTAAATAACAACGAAGCGCGGACCCATTTCCGCCTTTCAGCGCGACTTGAATGTCATTAAACAATAACTAAAACAATAACTAATATTGTCTAACTGTTGCGCGCAGCCAGGGTTTTAAAATATAACTAATAATCTCTAACTTCTACGTGCAGCTAAAATGTTAAGAGGAGTGATTCCTATATGGGTAAGGTGGACACCTGAAAATCCAGTCCGCTGTATAGCTCAAAGCGTTAATGCACTGTCGTTTTGACCCGGCGAAGCGGGTTCGCTTCCCGCCTGGGACAAAGTTATTTTACTTTTTTTTTCTTTATTCACATTTTCTTTTAAATAAAAAGGAGTTTGTTTGGTTAACAAACTCCTTTTTATTTACTCCAATAAAAAAAAAAAAGTAAAATAACTTTGTCCCAGGCGGGAAGCGAACCCGCTTCGCCGGGTCAAAACGACAGTGCATTAACGCTTTGAGCTATACTCCGGACTGGATTTTCAGGTGTCCACCTTACCCATATAGGGATCACTCCTCTTAACATTTTAGCTGCACGTAGAAGTTAGAGATTATTAGTTATATTTTAAAACCCTGGCTGCGCGCAACAGTTAGACAATATTAGTTATTGTTTAATGACATTCAGGTCGCGCGGAAAGGCGGAAATGGGTGTGCGCTTCGTGTTATTTACGTTGTAACATAAGCTGATTTGTGATCAGTTATTAACAAAAATTTAACTCAGAAACACTAATATATATATATCCAGCTAACAATTTTTTTTTAGCGGAGTCTCCTCTCTTAAAACACGAACACTCCACCCACGTGAAGAGAGCACCCCACCCACTTCCAGAGAACTGCCCACCCACTTCAAGGCGGCTCTGCGGCAAATGCGTAATGAACGCGGGTGGCCCAGAGCCACCCAGGGGCGGCCCGGGCCATTGAGGGCTGGCCAATGTGAAAACGGCTTTTGTAAATCACCATCATTACATCAACATAAGTGTAAGTCAGGCGTGTGTGTTGAACTGTTTGTGTGCAAACCAGCAAAAGCAGTTGCTTACACCCACATGCAGTGATACATGCTGATTATGGCTTTTTATGGCAGATATGAATATTATACAAGATTCAGAGCAGCTGCTAACCTGATAACAATCAAAGTTTGTATGAAATTTAACCTTGAAAAGTTCCATGAAGTTTCACATAAACATGGACAGTTATTAAAGAATTAACTGTAGTGAAATTATTGGAATAATGGGATTAAAACTGCACAAGAGAGGAATAATTACATTAAAAGGATTTATCAGCTTCATAAAATAATAAAACGGTTTAAAATCTGCTTCCCTCTTATGCGTAATGATCACTACACATGTGAATCTATTTGTACCTATCCGTTTTCAAGGTTCGTTATTGTCATTCGCATCACACGTGGTACATGAGGTGGAAGGAAATTGTGTACTCAAGGACCCAGTTACACCTAAAAATATCAAAAATATAAAGTATAAAAATCAACGGTATATAAGGATCTAAGATATATAAACTAAACAATGATAATATAATAAGGTGTATTAAACAGCAGCCTGAACTTGAGCCTGTTGTGAGCAGATGGTATGAATACAGCAGCTTATGGGTAAGAAATCAGCAGCACAGATAAAGTAACAAATCACCAATTTAAGTGGCATTACAGTGATTTTATTTTTTCACAGTGGTTGAGATTCATGAGTCTAACAGCCTCAGGGTAGAAGCTGTTCCTCAGTCTAGTGGTTCTACACTTAATGCTCCTCAATCTCCTGCCTGAAGGGAGCGGGGCAAAAAGTGTATGTACTGGGTGAGTGGGGTCCTTCATGATGCAGGTGGCTCTCTTCCTGCATCTGGAGGTGTAGATGTGTGTGATGGTGGGGAGACTGACTCCAACAGACTTCTGTGCAGCCTTCACCACTCTCTGCAAAGCTTTTCTTTCTGCAGCTGTGCAGCCTCCATGCCACACGTTGATGCTGGAACACAGGATGATCTCCACTGCACACCTGTAGAAGGAGGTGAAGACAGAGCTTCCCAGACCAGCTCGCCTCAGCCGCCTGAGGAAGTAGAGTCTGATGAGCTGAGGTTATTACTCCAGTGCACGCTCAAGTACTTATACTGAAGACCACTTCTACCACAGACCATCCAGGAAGGAAACCCAGACCTCCTCTTCAGCAATGTTCTCCTGCTCCTCCTGAAGCATCCCAAGAGGACAAATAAACCCTCTAGTGATATTTGGGTCTGCAGGATACAAAACATACCACATACTTTTTGTTTCACATGGGCTGCAGTAGCTTGGTGGTCTGTGCTGCTGGCCTTGTAATCCTGAGGTTGACGGTTTGAGCCCAGGTTGCGTCAGTTATAAAACAAATTGCCAAATGTTTCATGTCAATGTCCGTTTATTTATAGCACATAAAAAAAATAAAAGCTGAGCAAAGTGCTTTACAGTAAAGACAGATTAAAAAAGATTAAAAATGCATAGTGCCACTCAAACATAATTTTTCATTCATTCAACCTTTATTTAGTCAGGTAAATCTTATTGAGCCTCATGGACTCATTTACAAAAGTGACCTGCTAAAACTAAAGAATGATGAACAGCAATGGTAGAATTTCCTTAAACAATAAACAATAGAAAAACAAAAGAGAGAAATGCATAGATTTTTTTACAAAGTATCAAAAACTAGCAAAACATTATAAGGTAGATGTATAAAATCAAAGACAGGAACATATCTGCATTGGTTTTTGCCAGGATTCCAACAGATTCTGAAAACCATTTAGAGAGGTCAGGGTCGAGAGCTTCAGATCTTTTTGTAAGATATTCCATGAAGCAGGAGCAGAGTAGGAGAAGGCCCTTTTTCCAAGTTCAGTCCTCACTGACGGAACACTGCAGGTGATCATGTCCTGAGAGCGCACGCTGTAGCTGCACTCACGCAAAGACATGTAGGAGGAGATGTATGAGGGCAGCAGACCAAGACGTGATTTTAAGATGAAAATGTACCAGTGGAAATGTACCAGTGGAAGTTAATAATAAAGTTAAAGTGTGTGTGACATGATTTTGGAACTATGCATAAAGTGGCAGAGTAGCTACTCAGATTTAATTTTTTTGTACACAGATGCTTCGAATAATTAATATATAAAAGTATTTTTTAATAAAATAGTTCTCTTCAGAGCGTCGCAGTTTTCGGGTGGAGAAAGGAGGGGTCAAACGCCGACGCATTTTATGACGCAATCGCCAGAACGCACCTTGTAAATAACTATGGCAGAGAATATACAAACCGAGGAATTAAGCAATTTAAGTGAAGATTTGAGCGATTTGTCTTCAGTTTGAGAAGCCGAATGTACGGTAAGTTCGAGTGATGAACAAGAAACAGCTGGTTCTAATTTAGGTCTGCACCCGTATTTATTTGACTCTTACCGTTCAGTGAACGAGGTGGTGCGAGGGGAAATCCGACATTTCAGATGAGCAAAGTTCCGAGGGTGAAGGGCTGGAACCAGATCGTAGTCGTCAACAGAGCTGGTGATGTTAGAACACCCAAATGCAACACAATGTACCAGCATTTTTCAAGTTATACAAAAGAAATAGGCGATCTTGAACACAATGACACTGCATGCTAATAGCAGCGGCAGACAGCCGTGCTGGTCCCTACGTCACGATGTCGCATGCGTATGTACCCGGATGTCCCTTGACGAAACACGGCGCCAATTTTAAAATCACTTTTATATAATACAACAAATTTACAACACACAACAACAATAAAATCTGCTCAAATTTTGTTCTCAGACTCTGCGTGGATCAAATGCCAAGGAATACAGATGAGCAACAATTTAAAAGTCTCAACAGTCTGAGCGGTTTTTAAATACTCAGGTAAACTGTTCCACAGCTTTGGAGCAGCAATCGCAAAAGCCCGATCACCTCTGGATTTCATTCTGGATCTGGGGACATCCAAGAGTAACTGGTTGGTAGACCGGAGTGCTCTTACTGGAGTGTAGATGTAAATAAGATCACGTAAATATGACGGGGCCAGACCTTTTAAGATTTTAAAAACAAGAAATAAAATCTTAAAATCAATCCGATAGTGGACAGGGAGCCAGTGGAGAGAAGACAGGACAGGGGTTATGTGTTCATATTTTTTTGTTGCTGTTCAAAGATGAGCTGCTGCGTTCTGGACAGATTGTAAACGATGCAGAGATGATTTGTCTAAACCATACCATACCATTTTATTTATAAAGCACTTTAAACAGGAACAAGTCCACACAAAGTGCTGGACAAACAAACACGCAACAGGCAACACAGACAATGAAGTACAACACGAAAAACATAAAAACATTGCAGATCATAAATCAAACGATCCAATACAAATCAGCTGGCATTGAAAGCGATGGAGTAGTAGTGAGTTTTTAACCGGGATTTGAAAACCGAGAGGGAGGGGGCCTGTTTGATGAGCAGCGGTAACTCGTTCCAGAGTCTTGGGCCTGCTACAGAGAACGCCCTGTCACCCCTGCGACATACAGTGAATTACAGTAGTCCAAACGAGAGGTAATGAATCACCCTTTCAGTTCTCTTGATGTGGCAACCTCTGAAGAATGGAGCAGCCGAAAGAAACTTACTTTTTGTTTCACATTCAGCTTTTGTAAAATTCATGTTTGGACTAAAATCACGTGTTTTACAAATTTGCTTTAATGGAATTAATCAGAATCTCCAAACTTGGTTAAAAACTGTCATAACTTCTCTCTCTCTCTTTAAACATAATGCACACACACACAAAAAAAACTCACCTTTCTGACCTGAAATGTGAGAATTTCAAGAGCTAAAGACAAAGCTGTCTTTAAAAAAAGATGTTGAGGTTTAAATTACCGTTGCTTGTTGTTCTGGTTGCACAGAGACCCGACATTAACCGCAGCCATACGTGTCCTGCTGTCTTCTGGCTTTGAAGTGGATCCCTGTTTCTCACCTCATCCCACCCTCATGTTGGGATAATGTGCTTTGAAAGCCACACCTATATGTATTGGATGACCTGGTAAGGATTAACTTCCTATGTGTATCCTTTCAAGAAGAGCCTTAAGAAGACACGAGGTCCGTGTGCAGGGTGACTGGTTTTACTCTGTAATTATTCTTCATGCAGAGACAACATCTGCTCCTATCTGCTACCTGACTGCATCGCTGTTATGAGGGCACGGAGGTCAAGGCTGCAGGGACTGAAAACACGGCTTGATGCTACAGTTTTCACTGAGCGCTCCTTTAAAGTTAAAAATAAAAATATTTGTATCCCGACAGTCAAGAAGGCTTTGCAAACGATGTGTTTACAGAATCCGAATCAGAATACTGTAAGCTTTATTATCATTGCACCGAGGTACAGCGAGAACAATGTACACACAGTCGCCCAAAACATGGACGGAGTGTACGAAGCTGCAGCTAATTTTATCAGCACGGCCATCTTATTCTTATCAGAATAATAATCTTAGATATGAAAAGGGGGAAGAACCATGAGGGTAGATAGTGGTATTACAAAAAAGATCTTTCACATCTCTTCTATCAGGACACGATTTGAGACATCAAAAAACTCTACCAGCAAGCACAGTTAAAAACAGATTACATATGCATTTGAGGTCGAGGTGGTGAGATTAGTCCATGAGCCTTTTTCAGATCAGCCACAGTTCTGATGATGTTGTTCAGCCAGCAGTTCTGATAAGCTTGCACAGAAAGTTCTCGGGGGCGGGGTGCGATGCGATAGATGCAGTTGTTATCCTTGGTTACTCATGACCCAGGAGAAATTTGATAGTCAGCCCATTTCCAAGGCTGGCGGGGAGTAAGATTTCGATAAGCTTGATTGTTGATTTTCTTCAGGTAGACATATTTTTCCCTTCAGCCTTGAGTCCATCTCTGGATGTTCTGTTTCCATAATGGCCTAATTGTGGGAATCCATTCCACTGATCCATGCTATGAGTCTCCGTCAAGGTTGAGCTCACCACGCTGACGAGTCCCAGAAGCCGCAGGTGGCCTGCGATTCTCATAAATCGCCTCCACCTTACGGTTTAGCTCGTAAATCGGCTGATTTTGCGAGGTCACAGCATGGATCAAACCTTCACACTGGCTCAGAACAAAAAAAAAAAACTGCCACCTCTCGCAGAACAAGGGAGGAAAACCTAAATAGCACCTAAAGAGTGACACCAAAGTCCATGCTCAATAATCCAGGTATAAAGTCCAATAATGTTCATTCAGGTCTTCTGGACAGTTTTTTTTTTCTTTTCTTTTTTGTGCTGAGACATTTCGCCCTCCTTCCACAAGGCGTCATCACCAGCATAATGTGGCAGGATGTCCTACGGACATTAAGTGCACCACACAGGTGCTGCGAGGTGATTGGTGGGTCTGGGGCTGGCTTCCGGTATAAAACGGGCCCAGTCCTCAGGGTTAGTTACACGTCACCCGCCTTCCAGGGCAGACCTTAGCGTCTGATGACTGTGTCACGCGCTAGCGTTGACTGTGCGCTTGGGGTCGCGATGATCTACCGTTCTCGCGACCACCGGTAGAAGCTGCTTGTTTCCCTCTCTTGCTAGAGGTGGAACTTGGTGGTGAGTAAGCGCCAGTTTATCTTTCTGTTTTATACTTTTTAGATTTTAATGTTAAATGTTTATTGTTTTAGTCCCTGCTGTTTGTCCTTGGCTGTTTGTTTGCTGCTGTCCGGAGGGTCCCGACTGGTTCTGCCCCCTTCCGGGTCGTCCCTCACCTGCCGGCTGGTCCTGGGACTGTTTGGTGCTCGCTGTCTGGATGGCGTGGGGTGGACTACGCCACGCGTCCTGCGGGCCGAGCTAAGCCGACTGATGCCAGCTCAACTAACTGAACAGGTGTCGGTTTGAGTGGCGTCTCTTCGGGTGCAGCAGATCATACCAGGGTGGACTTTGGACTGTCATGTGATCCATAAAAGGATCCCTCCAGGCGGTGACAGTAATCCTGTTTTGGTGTGGGAAGTGTGTGTGTGTATGATTTCCTTCCTGTTTTAGAATACTGATATGAATTGCACTTTTATAGAAATGAGTTAGAATTGCCTTTTTAAAACTGTGAATATTTTAAATTTAGTATTTTATTTAATTAAACAATTGTGCAATTTAATTGGTGCCAGTGTGTGAATCTGTCTCAAGCCTCCTCTGCAACGGGTCTATGTGCCTTAAGGGTAACTTTTAGTAAAGTTTTTAACCAAACTCACTTTTTAAATTAAAAATAGATTATTTATTTTTTAAACTAATGTTGCCTATTTTTATCCATACCCGTCCGGCTACAATAACAAGGCTTTAGTACCAACATAACAGGGTTTTTTTCCCACTTTGGAGTAGGCTCTTTGGGGAATATCCATTTTGTTTGGTGTTTTCTCTGACTGATGAAGCCTTTTGGATGGAGGGTGAAACGTCTCAGCACAAACAAACAAACAAAAAAACTGTCCAGATGACCTGACTGAACATTATAGGACTAAAGAGTTAAGGTTATCTCATGATTCTTCTGTTTGCTTTATTCAAAACTGCATCACTAGGCCTGTCACGATAACAAATGTTGCTGGGCGATTAATTGTCTCAGAAATTATTGTGATAAACAATAATATTGTTTGAAATGTGACAATAATCAGTAATTATTGTCAAATTTAAAAAGAAATGGCTAATTTATGTGTAGTACCTTTTAATGACCACTAGATGGCAGTTGAAGACTGTTTGGACCAAAGGATGGATAGTGAGGGAGCGAGCAGCATGTATCTTTAAGAAAAATGGGAGGGAGGCCCCTTGACTTGACATGGCTTTTTTTCGGTTCTCAAAATGGCGGTCATTCAATGTGGTTTGAGCTCTTTAGCATAGCATTTTTCACACAAAGCGTTTAATCAAAAATCAGTAAACAAGTGCAGGTTCTCAGAGAAAAACAACTTTTTAGCCGAAGGCACAGGTTTCAACCGTGAATTTTGGAGCTTTGACAAGACAAGAAAGTTCATTCTCAATAATCCAGGTATCTCAATAGTCCAGGTAGTCCAGGTATCAAGACGGACGTTTTTCCTGAGGTCAGCCTATCTTAGCTTCTCAGCTTAACTGCTTTTAACTATCCAAAAACATGATTTTGGACGGTTCCAACCAGTGGTGTAGTCTACATTTTTGTAGTGGGTATACTGTGCTTAGAAACCAAAGTACAGTACACTGGTTAGTACAATGTAATCGTCAATATATTTTGATTTTTAAGCGTATTGAACATTTCCAATTTTTTCTTATGTTTATATATGAATAAATGAACAACAAACATTGTACAACATTTGGCTTTGTATTAAAATCATGTTAGAGAATTTCTGCAACAGTATCAAAGCACAGTGTTGCATACCATTAGATTGTTTCGGAAGCGTTCAACTGCCGTTTAACCAGGGGTGAAAGTAGTTTTAAATTCTTGGGGGTACTACATGTATACAGATATATATATATATATATTATATATATATATATATATGTATATATATATATATATATATATATTATATATATCCATCCATCCATCCATCCATTTTCTTCCGCTTATCCGGGGTCGGGTCGCGGGGGTAGCAGCCTAAGTAGGGAGGCCCAGACTTCCCTCTCCCCAGCCACTTGGAGCAGCTCCTCTGGGGGAATCCCAAGGCGTTCCCAGGCCAGCCGAGAAACATAGTCCCTCCAGCGTATCCTGGGTCTTCCTCTGGGTCTCCTCCCGGTGGGACATGCCCGGAACACCTCACCAGGGAGGCGTCCAGGAGGCATCCTAACCAGATGCCCGAGCCACCTCAACTGGCTCCTCTCGATGTGGAGAAGCAGCGGCTCTACTCCGAGTCCCTCCCGGATGACTGAGCTTCTCACCCTATCTCTAAGGGAGAGTCCAGACACCCTGCGGAGAAAACTCATTTCAGCCGCTTGTATCCGAGATCTCGTTCTTTCGGTCACAACCCAAAGCTCATGACCATAGATGAGGGTGGGAACGTAGATCGATCGGTAAATTGAGAGCTTTGCCTTTTGACTCAGCTCTCTCTTCACCACGACAGACCGGTACAGCGCCCGCTTCACTGCGGACGCTGCACCTATCCGCCTATCGATCTCACGCTCCAGTTTTCCCTCATTCGTGAACAAGACCCCGAGATACTTAAACTCCTCCACTTGGGGCAGGACCTCCTCCCCGACCCGGAGAGGGCACGCTACCCTTTTCCGGCTCAAGACCATGGCCTCGGATTTGGAGGAACTGATCCTCATCCCGGCCGCATCACATTCAGCTGCAAACCGCTCCAGTGAAAGCTGTAGATCACGATCTGATGAAGCCAATAGGACCACATCATCTGCAAAAAACAGAGAAGCGATTCTAAGGCCACCAAAACGGATCCTCTCAACACCTTGGCTGCGCCTAGAAATTCTGTCCATAAAAGTTATGAACAGAATCGGTGACAAAGGGCAACCTTGGCGGAGTCCAACTCTCACTGGAAACGAGCCTGACTTACTGCCGGCAATGCGGACCAAGCTCTGACACCGGTCGTACAGGGACCTAACAGCCCATATCAAAGGGCCTGGTACCCCATACTCCCGGAGTACCCCCCACAGAACCCCCCGAGGGACGCGGTCGAATGCCTTCTCCAAGTCCACAAAGCACATGTAAACTGGTTTGGCAAACTCCCACGCACCCTCCAGGATCCTTTCGTTTGAAAATGTTAACAATTTAGTTGTTCTCGCGGTTTTTATGTAAAGGTTTGTAGATGGTAAGTGATTTATTGTTCATCCGGTCCCAATACAAGTGGAGGTTTTTAATATTAGTGCACCACCTTTGCAGAATGATCCAGTCTATTTAATCAAATGCACCAATCCCCTTGGCAACTACTGTGTTTTGGAGATAAACGCGCAAGGTCTCTGATGTAAATTAAATGAAATCTCTGGTCATAGCGGTGTTCTCTAGCTGTGATGTGTTGTTGAAATTGAGCGGAATTACATGAAATACAACTAGTTCATCTCTCTTTGCTTTTACTTAGGATATTTTGTAACAATGTTGTAGCGGAGTACTTCTAAAGGATGGCAGTTGACGAAAGCTTCGAACTCCGAGCGGTGAAAGACCTGGAGAATTGAGGCTGTAGCATAACACGAACAGTTCAGAAACAATATGAAGTGAGAAAAAAGCTATTCATTAACTTAAGTCATGTTTTTGACTGTTCATTGTTAGAAAAACCAATCAGTCATGTGTAATCAGCGGGCGCAATCATGGCTGCGTGCACCTGCTGATTCTTTACCTGCTGATTCTTTACATTCTTTACAGCTCCCATCTTTTGGGGGTACTGAGTACCCCCGCTAAATCTTTTAGGGGTACTCAGTACCCCACAGTACCCCCTTACTTTCACCCCTGCGTTTAACGTATCAATGCCACATGTCTAATGATAAGTCATGTGTCATTGGGCACTTTTAAGTGGGTATACTGAAATTATTAAGCTTTTCTAGTGGGTATACTCCGTATGCCTGAGTATCACATAGACTACACCACTGGTTCCAACAGATTTTAAAGAGAAAAGAGAAAGAGAGAGGTCAGTGAAGAGCACCGGAGTTGAGCCTTTTGTCATCCAGTGTCTTCAGTAGAAAGCGAGAGACGAAGAAACGATAAATCCGCTAAATGAAAATGAGGTCAATAATTTCATTTAACGTGCGATTCATCGATTTATTGTTTATCGCGACAGGCCTCTGTGTCACAGTTAAAACAAGAAATGCATTTGAACGAATCACACTGATGAGGCAGATTTAGATATGTTTGAGTGCACAAAATGATCGAAACGGGCATCTGGTTTAAAATTTAGCATCCAGATGAGTCAAAGCGGTCATGTGCTCCTTCACCCTGGGGATGTTATTAGGAGATGTACTTTGTATCTTTCCAAAGAGGTGAGGAGAATGCGAATTTGTTCTGCCCCACTTCT
>JBBPBX010041724.1:0-28733 GCA_038048925.1 Garcialebias charrua | reverse complement strand
AGTGGGTCCTGTAGCTCAGTAACATCCCTTAGCTGCAGGTCAGGTAGATAATTTTCTTTCCAAGCCTCATCTATAGCACATATTTGTGAACCTGTGTCCCAGAGTGCTTGAGTATTCTGTCCATTCAGGAAGCACTTGATAATACATTTTTTTCCTACTAGCTCCCTTACGGTTTGATCTTTAACAGAAGCTCTGATAGTTTTGGGTTCAGATTGTTCACGTAGCTGCCTGACTTGTTTAACACCTAAACATGAGTGTGACTTACAGTCAATTTTGTGAACAGGCCAATGCATTTTCTGACATGTTTTTGAGCAATAAAGAGCAGTTTTACAACTCCAGCAGCGTTTTAATTCCCTCTTCACTTTCTTTTTTCCACAGTTTACACAAAAATGGGACTTGTAGTTAACTCTGGTTGCCCCACGCCCCACGGAGGCAACCCGACTTAGTTTAAAGGTCCCCTATAGGTTGAAGAAGCTGCTCTGTCTGCTCTACATCCTGCCCTGAAGTGCTCAGTACTTCCACATCTGAAGCAATGCTGACAATGTTCCTCATTGGCTTGGGTACAAGCAAAGCATCTGGGTTGCTGGCGTGGTCTTTGGTAATATTGTTGTGGAGCAAACCTTTGTTGAAATTGTGCAGTCCCTCTCATCTGTCCTGGACCATACAGGGGCCTGTACTCCTGCAGCAATTCTGGGTGCTGTTGAGGATAAACTGGCATCATGGGTGACATGAATCTGAAGGACTGTTCTGTAGGTGAGAACACTGGACTTGTGGCAAACACTTGTTCTGAACTTTGTGGGGGTTGCTTTGGCTGTGTATTAGTGTTTTTTTGGATTGTTTCCCTGATTTGGAACACTTCAGCTCTTAGATCCTTTAACAACACCATGTCAGAGCGCATTTCTTTGATCTCAGATAACACATCAGGGGACATCTGAGATTGGCTTTGCTGGGTTGGAGTTTTTGTTTCTCTGGCCGGCTCACCAGACTGGACAGTACTGACACTGGTTGCCCTTTGTGAGACAGCGTGCTTCTTTTTGTCCTGCCTCTCCTTTTCATTTGTACAAGCAATATTCACTTTCTCCAGCAGCAGTTCATCGGGTGCGCCAGGCTTTGTGAGGTAAGGCTGAAGATCACTCTTGATGTTGTCATTCTGTAAACCTGTCAAGATGGTATGCATAAACAGATTCTGGACAAGAGCAGGGTCATATTTTAAAGCTGACTCTGCTTCCTGAGAGGCAAACAGAATTTTCTGCCTCAGGTCCATAGCCCTGATTAAGAAATTCTGAGGAGACTCTTTGCTGCCCTGAACCTCAGAGGTTAGCTGCTTGTATAAATCTGTGGCACCTCTCTCCTGGTAATGGGACCTTAAGATTCTACGCAGAGCAGGTAAGGTAAGGGTCTCTTTTCCCTCCAAATAGCTCCGTAATTGTAGGCCGGGTGTTATAGCACGGATCACAGCATCAATAATATCTGTCTCTGAATAGCCTTTGGTAAGCCCACTTTCAATCTGTCTTGCCAGGCTAGAGAATGTCAACCGATCCTTCTGGCCTGGCTCTCCTATCTGTCCAAGAATCTTGAAATCTTTGCGCCACATTGGATTTTCTGAAAATGTTGGAGTCACATTTATCTGTGAAACCTGTGGGCAAGAGAACGTTTTTCTGTCCATTACATCCCGGGCCTCTTTTTCTTTCTGTTGTAGCGACAATCTGAGTGCTTCTATTTCTTTTTGAAGCCTTTCCTGGTCATCAGATTGATTTTCTACTCTGGGTGACTCTTTAATGGACTTTACTTTATTTATTGTGTCCCAGATGCTGAGATATTCTGACAT
Organism: Garcialebias charrua; assembly: GCA_038048925.1. NCBI lineage: Eukaryota > Metazoa > Chordata > Actinopteri > Cyprinodontiformes > Rivulidae > Garcialebias > Garcialebias charrua. The sequence continues at coordinate 26,905 of JBBPBX010041724.1, read as the reverse complement.
GCCTTCATCTTCAAGGCTAGCCAGTTGCTCCCGCTCAAGATATTTGATGACATATGAAATTAGATGACTGCGTGTTTTACTAGTCAAAAGTTCTCCTCCAGGTGCTGAGTGCTGCAGTGTGATGCATACTTCGATCAGCTGTTCAAATGTCAAGTTATACAATGCTCCTTTTATCTCCAGCTGAAGATTTTCCAGTTCCGACTCCATTTTTATATTTTGGAATTTCAGAAACAATAGAATGGGGTCCAACCGCCTTCTGTTGATTGGTGTTGATCTCTAGTGGTCAGTGCACACTTCAGGATACAAACTGTCAACTGCTGGTTGAAGACCTCCACGTTGTTCTCTGCGAACTTGGGTTGTTTTGGGATGCTCAGCAGGAGGGTTCCACAGGAATCTTGGGAATGGTCCTCTCGCCAAACGATCCCAGCGATGCCTCCAAATGTTGGCCCTTATAAAAAAGGACAATTATAAGAAAAGAGATGACTAGTTGAAACCAGTGCGTCTTTACTTACTCTTGTATTAAATGTAAAGAGCCCCGAACGTCAAAAGCAAAACACAGAAATATTTCCTTATACAACTCTTAACCTTTCTAAATACAGTACAAGTAAACACCACATGTCTTTTAGAGTAAATCAAGTATTTCACATTACAGTTACTCAACAATATCTAAACATTTTACTTTGAATTAATGTTACCTTACAGTCAGAAGTAAATTAATAAAGAGAAAAATAGGAATATCAAAATGATGAAGAACAGTACATTACTTGTACTGTACTTCATAAAAATTACAATTATAAATATTTCCTTATACAACTCTTAACCTTTCTAAATACAAGTAAACACATTTCTTTTAGAGAAAATCAAGTATTTCACATTACAGTTACTCAACAATATCTAAACATTTTACTTTGAATTAATGTTGTTACCTTACTGTCAGAAGTAAATTAATAAAGAGAAAAATAGGAATATCAAAATGATGAAGAACAGTACATTACTTGTACTTCATAAAAATTACAGTTATCCTCATTTAAGCTAATCAACCAACTGCCGAACAGAAGAGGTTGCTAACGGCTTACTAACGTTAGCAACAGAGCTAAGTAGCTAGCCAAACACTCTTCACACATTACATTAAAACAAGATAACTAATACGTGACACAAAACAAACTAAACATATACAAACTCGCACATACAGGGCTAGCATTCACTCATATCATTTTCCTGAAAGTTTAATCTAACTTCTTACCTTATAAAAAAGGACAATTATAAGAAAAGAGATGACTAGTTGAAACCAGTGCGTCTTTACTTACTCTTGTATTAAATGTAAAGAGCGCACGAGTCCCCCTAGTGGACTCTTTTGACTATTGCGCCAACGCACCATTCTTTCAAAGGGCCCACTACATTCCATCCACACACCAAATCAATCTAAATTAATGCAGATAATCAAACTATTGGATCTAATATGAACACGGTCAAATGAATATCATACCCTGTAACACTAACACTAATAATGTATATTACAGGTAACCCCCTACCTACGACTCCATCGACCTACGGCGGCCCGGACCTACGAACGTATCATATTTAATAAAAATATGACATTACTGTATTAAAAAAAAAATATATATATATATTTTTTTTTTTTTTTGTTTTGTTTTTGTGTTTTAATGTTCTTAATTTCATGTGTACAGCACTTTGTTGCAGCTGTGGTTGTTTTAAAGGCTTTATAAATAATAATTATGATAAAAATGATCATTTCTGATCATTTTTGTCATGATTGCGCAATAATTGTGCAACTTCCGGTCATAACAGGAAGAAGGTCTCAAGTTTTCACGGTCACAAATTAAGGCAGAACACCGGAGGCCATCTTAGGTCAGTCACGGCTGCTTTGAAACTCTCCAGTTTACAGGGTTACTAGTTAAAGCAGAACACCGGACGCCATCTTAGGTCATAGTTACGGCTGCAGGCAGCCAGGTTTGGAAGACTGGTGACCAGGATCGCTTCATATGGATTAATTACGAGCTGGAAACGTCTCTGTGAACTTTGTGGATGTCTCAGGCAGCTGCAGATTTATCGCCGATGGTGCCAGGCCGCCGCGAGAACACCTCCGGCCTGGCTAGCTCCAGAAGCTAACAAGGGAGCTAACACGGGACGCAGCAGCGGCTTTGACCACCTCCAAGTAAGAAATTATATTTTTATTTAATTTATATTTTTATTACTGTACTGTATTAATTAATTACACTGTGTTAGGTGTGTTAGGATAGGCGAAGTACGTACTGTACAGTACTTGGTACCACAAAAAAATAAATAAAATACAGGACATCCCCGAGTGACGAGTGTACGGAAGGTCTGACCTGCGAACAGATCGAGCTGCGAACCGTTCTTAGGTCCCGAACTCGTTCGTAGGTCGGGGGTTCCCTGTAATTTGTTATATTAAACAGCAGCCTGAGCATGAGTCTGTTGTGAGCAGATGGGTATGAATACAGCAGCTTAAAGACAAGCGATCAGCAGCATGGATAGTCAGCAGCTCATATAAATAAATAAAGGCGAGGCTACATATAATATGCATGATTACGGTACTCCATAGCACTGTACAACTACTAATAGTATTATTTACTTGCACCTTCTATGTATTTTGTACTATAATAATGAAGGCCTAGAATTCATTAAAATAATGAAAATTGCACATCACCTGTTATGCAAGTTTTTAGATAATTTCATTCTGAAAAATAATAACAAAAAGAGAAGGACAACGGAACAAAGAACAAATGAGCTGAGGTAAAAGGAAAGAAGAAAAGTCCAGAACTCCTGGAATCCTGACAGATGGGTATCTCTTGACCACTACCACACAAAAATTTTACTTTAATTTAAGCCATTCAAATTGGGTTGACTCCTCTCTTGTGAAATCAATGTTTAGTCTCTGTCTGAGGCCGAAGCCCAGTCTACTTTAAGGACTAGATATGGAAGTCCTTTCTTTTTGATAAATCATATAGTTAAGGTTGGTTTGGTTCTCCTGAGCTAGTTCCCTTAGGGTGCATTCACACCAGCCCAGTTTAGTCCGCTTTATAATAATAATAATAATTTTATTTAAAAGCGCCTTTCAGGACACCCAAGGACACTTAACAAACCAATACAGTGCAAACATTATCAGTGACAAATTGAAATATAAAATACATAAAGATTATAAAATGCAAAATAATAAAAATACATTTAGTAAAGTTAATGATAAGCTAGTCTAAAGAGATGTGTTTTCAGGGCAGTCTTGAACAGAGAAAGGGAGGTGGTGTTTCGAAGGTCTGGCGGTAGAGCGTTCCAGAGGTGAGGGGCAGAGCAGGTGAAGGCCCTGCTCCCCATGGTGGAGAGGCGGGCAGAGGGTACATGGAGATGTAGCGAAGAGGAGGATCTGAGAGAGCGTGATGGGATGGAGATTTGTAGGAGGTCAGATAGATAAGGAGGGGCAAGGTTGTGGATAGATTTGAACGTGAGAAGTAGAATTTTGAAGATGATGCGTGATTTAACCGAGAGCAAGTTTGAGCTTTAATCAAACTCTAGTCCATTTGCCTAGAAACTCTGGTTCGTTTGGGGAGGTGTACGTAAATGCGTAATCCAACTCTGATACAGACCAAAAAAGCAAACTCTGGTCCACCTAAAACCCTAGGTCTCGATTCGGTTGTAGTGAACTCTGGTGTGGTTAAAATGCAGTGTGAATACAAGAGGACCGGAGACCGCTCCAAAAGCAGGAAAGCGCAGGGCAAACAAATGCGCATTTCTCTTACCTCGTATGGTAAATGGTAAATGGAGCTTATTTATATAGCGCTTTCCAGCCCCCTATGAGGGACCCCAAAGCGCTTTACAATACCAACCATCCACTCATACACACCTTCATACACCGGTGGCAGACTGCCATGCAAGGCGCTTTCCAGTCCTACCGGGAGCAACTTGGGGTTAAGTGTCTTGCCCAAGAACACAAAGACACCTGGTGTGGGGAACCGGGATTCGAGCCGCCAACCTTCCGATCGGGGGACGACTGCCATTACCACTACACCATGGCCGCCCCTCAGAACAACATTCTCCATGGTCTTCTGCCTCATCTTCCGCTCATGCTGAGTCCATTTTGAAAAATGACAAAACAGAAATCCTAAAACCACAAACATTTGACGCCACTCTGTTTTTGTTTTTATTTCCAGAAGAAGTGTCTTCTTCAGAGGTTTTTGTGCCGTTTCCTGTGGTTCTTGGTGCAGTGCCACCACAGGCGAAGGGGGGAACAGGTTGGCTTGATTGACTCAGTATAGTGTGAATGCAAACTAAACCAGCTGAAATCTTAACAAATGTTCTGAATATTGGTCCCCAATAGAACTGAGTCTACTGGACTATCAGACGCGAAAACGACCTGATGAAAAAACAACATATGAGTTTTGCTGCTATAAGTTTGAACTGCTGGAGGGTGAACCAACAACATTTTCACTCTGCTGCTGTTTTTACATTATACTCCATGCTCATACTCTCAATTATAGCTGCCATTAACCTGTTTTTTCATCCTGTGAAAGCTTCACCTGGACCAATCCTTCTGTGTTTGTCTGTGTCTCTTTCCTGTCCATTTAAACCCAGCCAGTGGAGTCAGCTGGCAGATCATCCTCAGCCCAGTTCAGCTAGAGGTTGGTTCCTGTTATGCCTCCTACCCACTGCACAACTCGAAACGCGCCTGCCGTCCCCTTTTGGCCGCTGGTCACGGTCCCACTGGCCACTGAAGACCGTCTGATGACGTACACTAGGGGGTAGCAGAGGGAGGGGTCTCTGGCTTGTTTTCCGGGTTCAGTTGTTGTTTTAACTGCACCTCCGACGGTCTTCGATGAGATTAAAACTTTTTTTTATGTTTGGGGTGATCTACACTGGAGAGGACAGCAGCCTGTCAGCAGCAACTGTAAAAATGCCACGTTTCTTACCGGAGTTTGGTTCCAATTCCTGGAGGCTCGATCCGGTGAGTTTAAAAAGTCCGAAAAAAGTCCCGTTGTGGTTGTGTAATCAGATAGCGAGGCTCTCCCGACTGTTTGCCGGATGCGTCGAGCCGCCAGAGATCAACATTTGGGACGTCGGCGGCTCGACGGCGACGCGCGCGTGCGTGTGCAGGCTGCCCCCGCGCCGCTTCGATCACTTGAATCGCGCCGCTTCCTTGTTCGCCGTTACTCCACGCGTCTCCTCCATAGACTTTGAATGTAAACCGGCCGCTTCGGCCGCTCGACAAAGGGGGCAGTGGGTAACAGGCATTATGAGGAACCTTCCTGTCTACTGTCACCAGCTTGCTGCTCTGGACTGAGGGTTGTGACAAAATGCAGAATTAACACAATCTGCTGGCATTCCTGGTTAAATAAATGTTACCAATATGTATTATATAATACGGGCGACATGGTGGTGCAGTTGGTAGAGCTGCTGTCTGTCATTGTGAAGGTTGCCAGATCGAATCTTGGCTGGGGGCCCTTCTGGGTGGAGTTTGCATGTTCTTTCTGTGCATGCGTGAGTTTTCTCCAGTTTCTTCCCACAGACCAAAAACATGCATGTTAGTCTGATTGGTAACTCTAAATTGTCTCTAGGTGTGAGTGAGAGAGTGAATGGTTGTTTGTCTTGTTTGTCTCTATGTGTCCCTGTGGTGGACTGGAGACCTGTCTAGGGCGTCCCCCGCCTCTCGCACAGTGACTGCTGGACATGGGCACCAGTGACCTCTGTGACCAGAAAAGGAGGAAGCGAGTAAAGATAATGGATGGATGGATGGATGGATGGATGGATGAATGGATGGTATTTTAAAATATCTTGAATGTATTGTAATGTATTGAAATCACTGTAATCGTTTGGAGTTGTTGTTTTTGTAGAGGACACTGCAAAATCTTTTGTTGTGAATTGGTGCTATTTAAATAAACTGAATTAAACCAAAAACTAACAACAAAGGAAAGAAAAACAAACCCTTGGACTTCTGTTCTGCAGCTGAAGATTGCACTTCTGTTCAAATATACAATAACATAATAATATATTAGTATAATAAATGTCTCACTGATGACTACTAGTTCTAGTTCTACTACTAATCTGTGAAGTGACATCAAAAATTCCTCCGACATACTGTAGTTTAGTGAATAACCTGTTTGATGACACAGAGTCCAGTGTTAAAATCTTTGTGTTGTGTGGTAATGTGTGAGAAAGTTTTTTGTGTTAAGGCAGTTCAAATGGGAGGGGAGGCAGAGCAGGCAGAGTGTTTAGCATTCTGACTGCCTGATGAACAGAGCTGTCTCTCAGTCTGCTGGTTCGAGCCTGGAGACTCCTCAGTCTCCTCCCTGATGGCAGCAGGCTGAAGCAGCTGTGTAGTGGGTGTGTGGGATCACCTGCCATGCAGAGGGCTTTCCGAGTGAGGCGGTTGCTGTGTAAGTCCTGCAGTGAGGGGAAGGAGGTGCCGACGATCTTCTCAGCTGCTCTCACGATGCGCTGGAGGCTCTTGCGGCAGGATGCAGTACATGCACCAAACCACACAGTGATGCAGCTGGTCAGGACACTTTCTATGGCACCCCTGTAGAAGGTGCACATGATGGGGGTTGAAGCTCCAGCCCTTTTCAGCTTGCGGAGAAAGTAGAGACGCTGGTGAGCCTTCTTGGCCAGTGATGCAGTGTTCCTGCTCCAGGACAGGTCCTTTGAGACGTGCACTCCCAGGAACTTGGTGCTGTCTACTCTCTCCACTGCGGTGCTGTTGATGGTCAGAGGGGCATGTTGTGCATCCCTCTTCCTGAAGTCCACAACAATCTCCTTTGTCTTATCCACGTTGAGAGTGAGATTGTTGTGTCCGCACCACAAGGCCAGGCGGACAGAATTAATGTTCTGCCTGTCTCCAAAACAATCGTGTTCATCTGAATTTGGCTCCCTGACTGGCCTTGACAGACTGTCTTGTTTAATCCGCCTACAAGTTTAGTAAACCTGATGCTCTACCCATGCCTCTCCTACCGAGGAATTCTATAAACTTTTCAGAGGGGCCTAGCTGAATAAACATTCTGTCATCATTTCAGGACTCTCTGGATTTGTCCTTGGTTGTCCTCAACATCCCCCGAGTGTGTACGGATCTCTCCAGAGGGAACTATTGGAACCAAGTGATTTTATCTGAACTCTGCAATGCCTCTGTGTGTTGTGTCTGGACATGCTCACTGTCCTTGCGTCCCCCCCACCCCCCTTGTTGACTGCCGGCGTCATTTTATGCTATGTGCAAATTTCTTTACATTATCACACTATAGACCTTCAACCAAAGATTAAAAGTGTGTTAGGATTTTTTTGTGTGTGTTCATGTGTCATTTTTCACCACTTTTTATTGTCTTTCTAAACAGGTCTCACTTGTAAATAAGTCTTCGGAGCTCAATGTGATTTATCTGTTAATATAAAGGTTGAATTGAATTTTTTTTTAAATTGAAGTGGCTCTGTTACTAAACCCCCAAAATCCACATGCCTTCTCATCTCAGTAAAAGTACAACCCTTTTAATTTGGTATTTTGTCTAATCTCTATATATTTACCGTTCTTTTAACAGTTCAGTGTTTTTGTCAGACTTCAACATCTGAATCAATCCAAACATCTTTCTCTACAGAGCACAATTTTCACCCCCCTTTATCTCCTTCAGGGCCTTTTAAAAACGTTTATTTGACTTTGCTTCAGGAAAGACTTTAAGATTATGCCACTCTGATGATTGCAACTTGAGATTATGACAAGAAATTCTCAGGTCCAGCTGAGATAAGTCCATGAGTTTACTTTAGTACAAACCGGTCTGCTAGATATTTTAGCAGCTCCTGGTTTTCTGGTATCAGAAACTTGGATCGGATGATACAACCATGGACAGTTTGAAGTGTAGGTTATCTTTTAATCACTGTATAAGGCCACTGTATTGCACTGTAGCAAGGACAGTGTACAAAGCTGTGTAAAAATATATTCATCCCAGTGGGACATTTTTTCTTTCAGCCAAGGCCTCTTGTCAGTAGCTGTAGAAATGAACATCAGACACGGGGACACAAATAATAAAAGTAAAAAAATAAAAAAGTATTAGGCACAAGGTGTTCAAAGGGCTATTGATTTGTGCGGTTGCTTGTTTTCAAGATAAAAAAATCTATTAAACACCAAAGCATTTCATTATACATAATGCAGCAATGACCACCACAGTTCAGTGTTGTCATAAAAAATATAAAGATTATGACAAACAGAGACAATAAGGCTTTGAGCAGATTTTTATTCTTATCAGTGTCTGTGTTGGGTACAACCAGATATCAGCTTTGAAAAATGAATCTAAATGATTATTGTCACACCTGGAATGAAGGATCCCATTTTCTTTAAACAAATCGCAAAACTGCTCGGTGGACCATCTTTCAACGCCAGCAAACACCAAAAAGAAAACTTTGTCTTTTAGTTTTTTTATATCTGTGAGCTGGAAATACTTTCTCATCATGTAATGGGGATATTTTCACACCCAGTTTTCAGTGTATCCATGCATACATGACAAATACCATCTCTCCAGGGTTTAGGAGACACTTTCTGTGATTGTGGCACAAAATGTTTGATTTTTGCAACAGCTTTTTCAGAAAGTTGCAACGATTTGGAGTTTTTAAAAACTTGGCAAAAAGAAATGAAATTATAAAAATTGTTATAAGTTTCCCATTTAATGTTTTCTTTAAAGACACTAGATTTCTACAATGTTGATATTTAGCACTAAGAATAAATGTAATCATGTATAATAATCATAAACTTAATCTTAAGCCTCACTCATGTCTTTGTTGCACATTCATATTATCAACCGTTAATGACAAATCTTATCTCTGATTTATGATGTCACTGCCTTTGACCAGCATTTCCCCCTCAGTCCTCCGACATGCACGGTCAGGAATTATTAAGATAAACCTTTAAATTTTCACATGGTGAATGTTTGTTTGGGACTTTCTTTTATTCTTCATTTTTGGTCTCTGTTAGGTTTGTTGTCAGACACGTTTCAAAGACTCTCCAGTTTTACACACAATCATTCACTCATCTTTACTTTCTACACTGCAAAAAACAATTTTCAAGAAAGTAAAAACAACAACAACTTGTTTATAGACATTTTTTCTTGTTTGTCTAAAAAGAAAAAATTCTTAACAAGCAAGTTTTGCACAATAAAATTAAGCTCATTCTAAGAACACGTGTTTTTAATAAGATATTTCAGCTCATATTGAGCTTTATTTACCATGTAGGGTATGATTATGGTTTTGTTGAAATTCCAGATGAATAAGAAGATTATTTTTCTTATCTAAATAGTAAGGTAATTTAAACAACTTCTCAATTTTCGCAATTCCAGGAAGAAGACCACCTGCATCACGAAGGACTCCACTCACCCAGCACACACACTTTTTTGCCCCGCTCCCCCCAGGAAGGAGGTTGATGAGCATTAAGTGTTTATAACCACTAGACTGAGGAGCAGCTTCTACCCTGAATCTGTTAGACTCATAGATCCCTAACCAGAATCATCACTGTAAGAAAAAAATCACTGTAATGCCACTTTGATTGATGATATTTGCTGCTGATTATCCATGCTGCTGATCTCATGCTGATGAGCCTTGAATCCTTGGATGCTTGAATTCTTGAATTTAAGAAATGTATTTAATAACACTAAAGTTTGAAATAAAGGTTGTCAATGTTTCACACAATATGAACAAAAGCTGCAAGACTCAAATTACATGGTAAACATGAAATACAAAACTGCCTTCTGGTGCCTTGATTTAAGATAAAATCCCTTATTTTTGTGGGCTTTTTCAACATATGGTGTCTTATTTGCAGTCATTTATGCTAATGATTATTCTTAGAGTTGAAATTAGTTCAATCAAGAAAGAAGCAATCCAGTTTTAAGAAAATGTGTAGTATGCTTTTTTTGTTTATGTGAAAACTTTTACGGTGTAAGAAATCCTAAAGTAAGAAAATAATTCTTGAAATCAACTTGTTCCAGAATGCGTAATATTCAATTTAGGTAAAGGTTTTCTACCAAGTAGGAGGTCTTTTCTTGTTTTAAGTCAAATGTTCTGGATTGAAGCATACATTTTTCTTTTAAATCTGCTTACGGTAATAAAGGGGCATAACACTCATTCTAAGAAAAATATGTCTTAAGGAAAAGCAATGTGCTTGTAAGAAGTGCAATTGTCTTTATTTTTGGACAGTTTAGTTTACAGACACACAGCAGTTAGATTTGTTTGCTTATTTTAAGAATTCTAGCCAAGCAACTTGTGCTTACACCACTGGTGCAGGTTGTTCTCAAAACAAGAAATTTTGACCCTATTTAAGAATGCAGTATTTGGCTTATTTCAACTCAAGTAGTGCTGGTTTTGCAGTGCATTGAAAGAGCTGCATCCAAGACGTAAAATTCAGTTCATTTGCTTGTACAGTATCACCACTGCACATTTTAACATTATTACATCATAAAAAACTAAAACTTTGGGAAAGTATTTTACGTAGAAAACAGCTCTTCTTTTTGAGTTGTTCACGGTCTTCATTCCTAGAAACCTCCTTTATTGTACTCACCAACAAAGAAGCAGCACCCCTGAGAAATAGTGCATTCAATGACAGAATAATAATTATTTTCCCCCCAGAAAGAAACTTCAAAACATGTTTCTTTACAATACAAGAAGAAACAGTGATGGTGATTTCGAGTTGATAAATCTCTGTCCAATGGTGCAATGTCTGCTGTGAAGTCTGACAGCCTCTTGGGGTTTTGTTTGTACTGTTTCTCCTGAAAATATTCCTGTCACTGAAGCTTTATGGCAGCTGAGCTTATCATCCCAGCTGATACATTTTGTGTCCTTGAGACTAGAAATGTAGATGACCAACGCTTGTGACTCTTTTGATAAGTGCTTGTCAACAGAATTTCCTCCTGAAGTCTTTCTAATAAAGATGTACACACACAGTCACTGGACGATTTTATCTCACAGGTTTCTGTAGCTCCAAGTAATTATTTTTCTTCCCTGCACTCCAGCTTGCTTGTGATGTTTGATTTTGATTTTGTCTGTCACAACGAGCTAAAAAACATATACTGCTAGAATACGAATACCCTTTAGGTAGCAAAACAACTAACATCAACATCATATGAAAATCCCCTACCATAGATCAAATCTGGACAGCTGACGCAAAAACAAAAACAAAGGTGAAGGTGAAAAAGAACTTAGCTTTCACATCAGCTGGTCCTAGTCACTGTAAGATCCAATTAGTTGACCTTACTTAAAAAAAGTACGCAAAGTCGTTGCCTCAAAAAAATTAAGCAAAGTAGTCTTAAGATTAGTGAGTAAGAAAAGCTAATCTTTTTTAAGTTTGCAGTACTAAATCAAGTAGTACAACTAATACAAAAAAAAATAAGTTCAGATAACTCATTAGCCATGCTTAGTGTTAACTTATTTTTTTTATTTGTGTGGACTGATGTAAATTTAACCCCACTTAGAATTACTAAATACCTACAACTTACTACCAACTCATTTTTAAACGTTAATTTTACAGTTTTGTTCTACATAAGAAGACCCTTTCCTGTATTTCTTACCTCTAATAAATGTTTTTAGTACATCATCAACTGGCTAAATTAACTGGGAAATATCAAACAAAAAACTAATTTAAACTGGTAAAACCACAGTAAAATTTTGTATGTAAAATAAAGGATATTGTGTATTTTGTTCATCGCTAATAATAATCAAATTAAATGGTAAGAGTTACTTTTTAAACCCGCTAACTGACTACCAGTACTACTACTGTCATTACAAAACATGCAAAATGTAACATCATGGAATGAGAGGTACATATCACTTTTGAAAAATTTATTGTCACCATTTTTAAACAATTCAGCAACTCTGACTTAATCCACAATCAAAAACTGAAGATTAGCCTCTTTTAGTCAAGACAGTTTTCAATTAACAAAATGTACCAAATGCCAGGCAAAAAGCTTAAAATAAATTAAATGTAAATGTTTACATTTTTAGCAGTTGTCTTAATACTTTAAACAAAAAATGTGGAAATGTGGAAGTTTAGGCAAAAATGTGCAATACGTCAACCGTCCACAAAGCAACAACTTGTAGTACCGGTACCTTTTCTCCAACAGAACAGTCCAAAAACAAAAACTTGCAGTGCTTCTTCAATGACCAGTCCACATAGCAGAAACTTCAAATATTTTTTTCCTGCTAACAGTCCAAAAAGCAAAAACTTGCAGTACCTCTTCATTGAACAAGTTAGAGTCCACAGAGAGAGTCCTTATTTAGGTGTCACACCACTCGTGATCGGTGAGTTCCTGTATCAGGGTGAGGACTCGGGGGTTCAGGTTGAGACGACGCTTTGAGTTTTTGTTCTCCACTTTGGTTCCCTTTTCTGGATTTATCCGGAAAAAAAAAACACCTGTTAAAAGAAAAGACGACCATTATAATTATTTTGAAGTTTCAGTAAAGTAAAATACATATTTAAAAAAGCTAAGTCTGGTCCTCTGGACATTCAAAAAACAAAACAAAACAAAAAAGTAGAAATGTTTCGTCTTTCGTCTGAAAGACTTCCTCAGTCTGAGCTGCTGTATTCAGCTTAGTCTTATAAATAGCACCCTCTCAGTGGATCAACCAGTTTTCTGATGACAAACAAAACCAGCTGCTCCCATGATCAAGGAGGACCATCAGCCTAACGATGGATCGTTAGTACCCTGATGGTTGTTTGCTATTCACAGAGGGCTGAGTGATACTAGCAATAACAGCATTGTAGGAGGGGGACAGTTGAACCAGGAGGCCTCCACCCCTTTTTAATGATGGACGGTTTCTTTTCACAAAGATGGCCTCCTTTACTCCTCTCTCAAACCATCGTTCCTATGAACGAGGCCATCTACATACATACTACATACATACATACGTATGTAAATGTATGTATTTATATGTACACGTACATGCATGTACACGTACCGGTATGTACATGCATGTACACGTACCGGTATGTACATGCATGTACACGTACCGGTATGTACATGCATGTACACGTACCGGTATGTACATGCATGTACACGTACCGGTATGTACATGCATGTACACGTACCGGTATGTACATGGATGTACGCGTACCGGTATGTACATGGATGTACACGTACCGGTATGTACACGTACCGGTATGTACATGCATGTACACGTACCGGTATGTACATGCATGTACACGTACCGGTATGTACATGCATGTACACGTACCGGTATGTACATGCATGTACACGTACCGGTATGTACATATAAATACATACATTTACATACGTATGTATGTATGTAGTATGTATGTACATGTACCGGTATGGGACGGCCGTGGTGTAGTGGTAATGGCAGTCGACCCCTGATCGGAAGGTTGGAGGTTCGAATCCCGCATCCGCCCACCATGTGCCGTTGTGTCCCTGGGCAAGACACTTAACCCCGAGTTGCTCCCGGTAGGTCTGGATGGCGCCTTGCAAGGCAGGCTACCACTACCGGTGTATGAATGTCTGAATGAATGGGTGGATGGCTGGTATTGTAAAGCGCTTTGGGGCTCCTCACAGGGGGCTAGAAAGCGCTATATAAATAAGCTCCATTTACCATTACCATAATAATAATGAATTCCATTTATAATGCACTTTTCATTAATAAAAATCTCAAAGTGCTATACCGGTACATGCATGTACACGTACCGGTATGTACACGCATGTACACGTACCGGTATGTACACGCATGTACACGTACCGGTATGTACACGCATGTACACGTACCGGTATGTACACGCATGTACACGTACCGGTATGTACACGCATGTACACGTACCGGTATGTACACGCATGTACACGTACCGGTATGTACACGCATGTACACGTACCGGTATGTACACGCATGTACACGTACCGGTATGTACACGCATGTACACGTACCGGTATGTACACGCATGTACACGTACCGGTATGTACACGCATGTACACGTACCGGTATGTACACGCATGTACACGTACCGGTATGTACACGCATGTACACGTACCGGTATGTACACGCATGTACACGTACCGGTATGTACACGCATGTACACGTACCGGTATGTACACGCATGTACACGTACCGGTATGTACACGCATGTACACGTACCGGTATGTACACGCATGTACACGTACCGGTATGTACACGCATGTACACGTACCGGTATGTACACGCATGTACACGTACCGGTATGTACACGCATGTACACGTACCGGTATGTACACGCATGTACACGTACCGGTATGTACACGCATGTACACGTACCGGTATGTACACGCATGTACACGTACCGGTATGTACACGCATGTACACGTACCGGTATGTACACGCATGTACACGTACCGGTATGTACACGCATGTACACGTACCGGTATGTACACGCATGTACACGTACCGGTATGTACACGCATGTACACGTACCGGTATGTACACGCATGTACACGTACCGGTATGTACACGCATGTACACGTACCGGTATGTACACGCATGTACACGTACCGGTATGTACACGCATGTACACGTACCGGTATGTACACGCATGTACACGTACCGGTATGTACACGCATGTACACGTACCGGTATGTACACGCATGTACACGTACCGGTATGTACACGCATGTACACGTACCGGTATGTACACGCATGTACACGTACCGGTATGTACACGCATGTACACGTACCGGTATGTACACGCATGTACACGTACCGGTATGTACACGCATGTACACGTACCGGTATGTACACGCATGTACACGTACCGGTATGTACACGCATGTACACGTACCGGTATGTACATGTATGCACATGTACCGGTATGTACATGTATGTATGTATGTATGTATGCATGTATATATGTACGTGTACGTGTACATGTATGTATGCAAGTATGTATGTACCGGTATGTATGTAAATGTGACAGTATTTACCTCTCCATGGCCAATGTCCATTGCTTTCAAGTCATCAACACGAGAATTCCTCATCCTCTCCTTGCGAGATCGCTCTTCCTAGAAAACAAAACCGAGCTGTGACGGTCCATACAGACAAATGGTTTTATGGCATAACTTCACAAACAGGAAGTCTTACCCAAATTATGTCCTCCTTCTCGGTCTCCTGAAGCTGGTAGAGGATCTTTGACAGCTCCTGATCCGACTCCATTTTCCCTATGATACGTTCCTTTTCTGCTTCACTCTGAGCACTCGCCAGCATGGTACAATACTGAACTGTGCGTGTGAAAAACACAAACAATTTCAAAATATTAATTATTATTATTAATAATAATATATCTCCTTCACCGTATTCATCTGAGTGTTCATCTCGTACTTTTCCAAACTGGTCTTCATCTCCTTCCTGCAAACCAGAAAAATGATTACTTTTATAATTTATTTTGAGCACAAACATCTGGATGTTCCAAAGCTTCTGAGGACAAAATTTACAATAACTTTCATCAGTGAAATTCAAAGTCAGGTGAATCTTATTTTCAGTGAGGGTCAGTTCGTTGTGCAGAAAGCTGAGAACAAAAAGGAATATAACATCATGAAAAAAAAACTTTACCTCTTCATCAGATTCAAACTGCACATTCACACCATATGTTTCATCAATGCTGTCATCTGTTAATAAAGGGAAATGTCTTGTCACATTAACAGGAATAAAAATCTTAAAAGAGTATACATAGCTGCACTATAGATATCTCCTAAATTTTCACAAGTTGGCATGAGTTGTCTAAAACGTTCACGTGTGAGAGGGCCTTATAAAACACATTCATTCTGATGTTTAAGATGAATAGATAAATGAGTAAGTCATTTAATGGTGATGGATTTTACTCACATGAATTGTGCCTGCCATTCTTCAAGCTTGAAGATGCTTTTCCAAACAGGGATTTCCTGTAATAACATATTAACCAGACTTGTGGTTATAAATTAGAAAATTAAGAAAAAAAAACTATTTTAGTTTTACAGTTCGAATTACATTACACATGAGAATAATCACTTATTCATTACATGTCAAGCTCAGATATTTGTGTGGGTCCGAGTACAAATGCAGCTGCCAGGAAAAAGACAAAGAGGGAGGCCAAAGAGGAGATATATGGATGCAGTTAGAGAGGACATGAAGGTAGTTGGAGTGAGGACAGAGGATGCAGAGGACAGAGTGAGGTGGAGGAGGATGACTTGCTGTGGTGACCACTGACCCCTGAAAAGGGAAAAGCCGAAAGAAGAAGATGCTCACCGTTTCACAGGGACCCTTTGCACAGCTAACAGAAGCTAGTAGTTGTTGAGCAGACTGATTAATGGGAGGTTTGCTGGTGGCCTGTCTTATCCGTGATCAACAAGCCAAGGGGCAGCAGAACCAAACGTTTGGTTCAGGTTGCTGTTATTTTTTTTAAGTGTTTGCAGTCTGTGCGACTCACTCGTGTATCCTCTTAGCTTAGCTGCTAAGAAGCAACTGGGGGAAGACACCCCGCGCGCCCCCACCTTTCTTTTCCCTGCGACTCCACGGCACGCGCGAGCACAATTGTCTCAAACGAAAATTTAAAATTATATTGTGGAATATTGCCACTAGCTAGGTTTATGTTAAATATCATTAGTTGGCTAGCTCTACCGTTAGCTAACACGAGCTGAGACAATACCCATATTTCTGCGAGAAATGCACACCAACATCGCCTGTTAAAAAACATTTTAATACCAACTTCATACATTATGATTAAAAAAACATACTTACTGGTATCTGTTACGATATTTCCCAAGAGAAGAGTGAAACGCGCTCAAAAATGAGGCATGCGCAGTGTGCGTGTGTGGTTCTATTCTGAGCATGCGCGAGATGTCTTCTTATCGCGATATGATACGGGATTTGTTCACACTTATCAAAAACTTACTTTTTCTAAATGAAACGAGCTCAAGTTAACTGAGCTACTGAGATTTTTTGACCACAAATTACAAGTAACTTACTAAAAGTGAGTCTTAATCACTATTTGATGAAAACTGATTTAAGTCAATTTACTATTTTTAATTAAATACCATGTTTGCATTTACAGTACAGTGTACTAGTGTTAAAACCTGCTCCTTCCTCCTGAACAATGTCCTTGGTAAAGTGAGAAAAAAGTAGACAGATAATCTTTTTGAGATGTTGACTCTTGTTGCTTCATCAGGGGGAGAGATGGTGCAGAGGTTAAAGAAGGTGAGCTTGTGATCAAGGCTCTCTTTTCTACCTCCTCCATGTGCAGGTTGGCAACAATAGGAGAAACTGGAGACCCCATAGCACACCCATGTTTCTGCCTATGAAGTAGGTTGATTGCAGGCACAGTTTCAAGAGTTGACACACAGTTGTTCTGTGGAAAGTGTGGTCCTGCTGCTCAGAGTGGTGTCTGGTTTTAAAGGACAACATCCACCGTGACAGTAACAATTCACCATATTGGACAATTACTGTAGTAGAATATGATGTCTATTTTCATTTTTGCATTTGGGCCAGGCGAGTGTAGAAAAATAAATAAATAAAAAACGGAGTCCCAGAAGCATCCGGAAACCCCGCCGATGATTGCAGAACTCCGGAATGACGTAAATAAAGGATCCAGTCAGAAGGCACGGAGTGAGTTTGCGATGGAGGCTTATGAGAGTGATGCTGATTTCAGTGAAAGTTCCAGTGGCTTTTCTTTAGTTTTTTTTTTTGCCAAAAATCAAGTGATCGCTTCCTCCTCCGCTGACTGACTGAAAAGATGAGGAAATGAATGAATTTGTCGCGAGCGAATTAAACTTGTGTCCAACGTGGCTACGCGAGGTTCTGCAAATTTCCTGGTGTGCTGTGAGCTGCCTGCAGGACCAGCGATCCCTGTTTTTTTTTTGAACTTTTTAATAAGATATAACCGCTGCGGCTGAAGCTGTGTGAAGCTGCCGGCTCGCCTTTTTATTCTCTCCCCCCGACCTGTCAATCAATTCAGTAGATTGACAGGTCGGGGGGAGAAAAAAAAAAGGCGAGCCGGCAGCTTCACACAGCTTCAGCCGCAGCGGTTATATCTTATTAAAAAGTTCTAAAAAAAATAAAAAAAAAAACAGGGAGCGCTGGTCCTGCAGCCCATAGCACACCAGGAAATTTGCAGAACCTCGCGCAGCCACGTTGGACACGAGTTTAATTCGCTCGCGACAAATTCATTCATGGATAGTTGGCACAGCGTCTTCCTTCAGTCTCGTACCACTTTTCCCCTTAAATCCAAATGCCTGCATCATTGCTGACTCGTAGTCTTCCAGTTTAAAGTGTTTTGAACACAAAACACTGCTACGCGATGGAGCAATGAAGTCAGCTCGTTTGACTTGAACAAACTTTATCCATGCATTATGAATCCTTTTGATTTTGGGGAAATAATGAACACTAACGCCATCCTTCGAGGTATTGCTGCAGAACTGGGCAACACATCGGTTCGGCATTTTCTTAGCTGTATTCGTAACTACTCTGGTCAGAAATAAGAAAGCTACGTTGATGCATGATGCTCGTTATAACTCTGTCTCTGTCTCAAGATGGATCCTTGAATGACGTTGATACCCATATATGGAGAGGAACACATTTTTGCCGGAGCTGCTGCGTTAAAATCTCCTTTAAGTCATGAAATAACACATTTAGCATTATTTCTCTACAATATCAATAAAACGCTCCTGTTTTATTATTTAAGTCACTACTACATATTAATGGCGATGCAATTTGAAAACATGGTGGGTGTTGTCCTTTAACCATGAACTGACCACCTCTACTGCCTCATCAACAGGAATGCACGTAAACAGTGATGTGACATCAAAATTGTTTCATCAGTCCCCATGATGACATCCCTCACCTTATCCACAAAGTCCATGGTGTTCTGTATGTGGTGTTCTGAGCTGCCAAAAGGATTAGTACAGATGCCAGATATTTGGAAACATTGTGACAGTTAAACATGAACAATTGGTCTTAAAGGTTCACCTTCTTTGTGGATTTTGGGTAAACCATACAGACTAGGCATGGCCTCCTCTGCGTTCAGTATGTGGTACAGAATACAGGTAATCCCCGACTTACGAGCGATTTCCGTTACAACGACTATCTCGTAAGATGAAAATCTCGTAAATCGGGGACTACCTTTTATATAACGCACGAGCCGCCACTGATACACGTACATGTAGGTAATGAACAGCTACCAAGTTCACCTATCCTAACACAGCTATATAATTTTTTACAAAAAAAACAGTACAGTACATAACACATAAATAAAAATATAATTTCTTACTTTGAGCTGATCAAGCTTGTCTCGTCTGTTTGCACGTCCGAGCACGTCCGAGCTCCGTACCTTGTGCTGCTCCAACGCAGTCCAAACTGTTTACAGGAAGGACTGTTAGCTTGTTAACTCCATAAATTTGGAGACAGAAAAAGAGTTAACTTTGATAACTTACTGAAATCCGTTTCTCCTCGGTGTTCTCCATCCAAAACAAGCTGCCCGCGTTAGCTGTTGTTAGCCCCCGCCATTAGGCCTGCACTCGTTAGCTCCGTGCTAATGAGTCCATCCATCCAAAAAAGGCTGTCTGAGCTGTTTCTCCACATTAGCTGGGTGTCCAACCGACATCTTAGGCTGCCAGGCGGACATTGATGCGAGCTCTCGGCCGCTGCCTGTTGGTTCGGTGTCTCCGGTGGGGTCCGCTTTAGCATGTTAGCCCGCCATTAGCTGTGCTTGTTGTTAGCTCATCCCACGAGCTGCTGGTGTCAGCCGGCGTTGTGGGAGCGATCGGCGGAGCGATCGCGGCTGCTGCTCCAGGCCTGAGACGTCCACAGAGTTCAGCGAGCGTTCCCAGCTAATTTATCCACATGAGCCAACCTCTGATTGGACACACAGTCATCCAAAGCCAGCTGGCAACTGCCGATACTGACGGACCTCACTTGACCGCACTTGGGGACCGTAAAATGGCGGACACGGATGCATTTCCGGAAACGGACGGAAGTTGCGCAAATATGCTTAAAATTGTAATAAAACATAAAAATAATTATTATACTTTATTTATGAAGCCATTTAAAACAACCACAGCTGCAAAAAAGTGCTGTACACATGATATTAAGAACATTTAAACACACACACACACAAAAAATATAAATTTCATATTTTTATTAAATATGATAATGTCGTAAATCCGGAACCTCGTAAGTCGATGTGCTCGTAAATCGGGGACCACCTGTACTAATGTTGTAAGATGATGTTTGACGTTGCTGAGGCAGGCTGAAACAAGTTGTTTTGCTTCAAACGCTGACATTTTTTAAGTCTTGGACAAAACACAAAATGTTTTAACAAAGAAGAATCCGTCCAGAGGACCTGACTCAACCTTGCTAAACTTGAAGCAATATGTCCTTCATGCATAGAATCTGTTAGTCAAAAACCCAACATCTCAGCAAGAGATGATTGACGCCATGACAAGATGTTGTGACTTCATTTCTCAGCAATGAAAGAAAGTTAAATATAAAGTTCATGCTTTTGTCAGTCATTGATAAAAAATACTAAGGAAGAACATCTCAGGATGGCCATGCATGAAAAAACTGAGTCATTAGTTCTTTTCTGTGAAACTGCTCACTAATTTTCTATCAGTCAGTTTCTAAGTACATTATCAAAATATAATTTCACCAGAGCCAAAACAAAGGCTGATAGTCCTAGAAAAACAATAAATTGGTTCTAGAATTTTCTAGAATTGCACCGCTCGGGGTGGCTGCAAGTTGGAGTAGCTCTGTTACATTCATTCTGAGATACAGTACAGTATTGCTTACGGAAACTTTAATTCCTCTTTTGCTGGATGTAAATCACTTTTTTTTTCTTTTGGGATGATTGTTTCCTCTTGTATCTCAATGCTGTGCAGCTGGAAGGATTTTTGCTGAAACTTTTTTAGTTTTGGATATTTGTTATGATGCGTAACAATAACAACAAGTTTTTTTTTTTTACAACCGAGAGCAGCTGATTAACACCTCAAAGCTCATATAATAACCCAGCTACAGCTACAAATCCCAAACGAGTTGAAAAGGAGGTGCCAAAGATGCATTCCCATCTCCCTGCCGGCTGTGCTCGAGTGCCTGACCACTGAGATCCTGGAACTAGCAGGAACTGCGGCTCGTGACAGCAGAAGGACCGGGATCCTCCCCTGACACCTGCAGAAGGCTGTCCACAGCGTCAAGGAGCTCGGCAGGCTGCTGGGAGGACTGACCATCTCTCAAGGGGAGTTCTGCCTGTATTTGGGCGGTCCTTCTGCCTGGAGGAACCAAGGCCAGCCAGTTCTGGGTGGACGGATCAGATGGCATACACCGTAAAAAAAAAACTGTCGTTTTTACAGGAAAACGCTGGCAGCTGTGGTTACCAGAGTTTTCCTGTAAAAATTACGGGCACAACGTAATTAAATATACAGAGAAAATATGTAAATTAACTTACAGTGATTGACACTGTAAATTTACATTATTATTCTGTTAAGTCAACACAAATTAAATGTTAATTTTACATAGTTTTGTTCTACATAAGAAGACCCTTTCCTGTATTTCTGTTAATTTACATTATTAGTCTGTTAAGTCAACACAAATTAAATGTTAATTTTACATAGTTTTGTTCTACATAAGAAGATCCTTTCCTGTATTTCTGTTAATTTACATTATTAGTCTGTTAAGTTAACACAAATTAAATGTTAATTTTACATAGTTTTGTTCTACATAAGAAGACCCTTTCCTGTATTTCTGTTAATTTACATTATTAGTCTGTTAAGTCAACACAAATTAAATGTTAATTTTACATAGTTTTGTTCTACATAAGAAGACCCTTTCCTGTATTTTTTACCTCTAATAAATGTTTTTACTACATCAAAAACTGGCTAAATTTACTGGGAAATATCAACCAAAAAACTAATTTAAACTGGTAAAACCACAGTAAAATTTTGTATGTAAAATAATGGATATTTTGTGTTTTTTGTTCATCGCTAATAATAATCAAATTATATGGTGAGTTACTTTTTAAACCCGCTAATTGACTACCAGTACTACTACTGTCATTAAAAAACATGCAAAATGTATCATGGAATGAGAGGTACATATCACTTTAGAAAAATTTATTGACACAATTTTTAAACAATTCAGCGACTCCGATTTAATCCACAATCAAAAACTCAACTCTTTTAGTCAAGACAGTTTTCAATTAACAAAAAAATGCCAGGCAAAAAGCTTAAAAGAAATTAAATGTAAATGTTTCCATTTTTAGCAGTTCTCTTAATACTTTAAACAAAAAATGTGTACCGTATTTTCCGGTGTATAGGTCGCACCTTTTTAGGGTTTTTTTCAAGGCCTGCGACCTATACACCGGTGCGACCTAAATATGGCTTGTTATCACTTTCGGTGAAACAAATTTTAAAATCCAGCTCATTTCACAATTACGTTCATTTATTAAGGAAAAGTTCAGCTCAGACACCTATAATTTTTATCAAACAAATAATTGTTTTTAAGTGTTAATCTTCTTAAAAGCCTTGCTGTGTGCTCCTGTGGCAGACATTTGCAGCAGAGCTAAACGTAGGTGCGACCTATACACCAGTGCGACCTATCTAGGGATTTTTCCAATCTATTGGTGATAATTGGACAATGCGACCTATACACAGGTGCGACCTATACACCAGAAAATACTGTAAATGTGGAAACAAAAACTTGCAGTGTTTCAATGAACAGTCCACAGAGCCGAAACTTCAAATATGTTTTCCTGCCAACAGTCCAAAAAACAAAAACTTGCAGTGTTTCAATGAACAGTCCACAGAGCCGAAACTTCAAATATGTTTTCCTGCCAACAGTCCAAAAAACGAAAACTTGCAGTGCTTCAATGAACAGTCCACAGAGCAGAAACTTCAAATATGTTTTCCTGCCAACAGTCCAAAAAACGAAAACTTGCAGTGCTTCAATGAACAGTCCACAGAGCAGAAACTTCAAATAGTTTTTCCTGCCAACAGTCCAAAAAACAAAAACTTGCAGTGTTTCAATGAACAGTCCACAGAGCAGAAACTTCAAATATTTTTTCCTGCCAACAGTCCAAAAAACAAAAACTTGCAGTGCTTCAATGAACAGTCCACAGAGCAGAAACTTCAAATATTTTTTTCCTGCCAACAGTCCAAAAAACAAAAACTTGCATACCTCTTCATTGAACAAGTTGAGTCCACAGAGAGAGTCCTTATTTAGGTGTCACACCACTCGTGATCGGTGATTTCCTGTATCAGGGTGAGGACTCGGGGGTTCACGTTGAGACGACACTTGGAGTTTTTGTTCTCCACTTTGGTTCCCTTTTCTGGATTTATTCGAAAAAAACACCTGTTAAAAGAAAAGACGACCATCATAATTATTTAGAAGTTTCAGTAAAGTAAAATACATATTTAAAAAAGCTAAGTTTGGTCCTCTGGACATTCAAAAAAACAAAACAAAAAAGTAGAAACATTGGCCCTCATTCACGAACCGTTCGTACGCACAGATTTGTTCTTAAACTGTGCGTACGAGTGATTTAGGATCATTTGCGGCATTCAACAATGTTTTCGTATCCTACGATTTTTTTCAGATACGAACAAAATTTACGAGTGGTCCGGACCTGTCGTATATTTTAGGAGCGTCAGTCTGCTGTCATCCAGACGGAATTTCTCCACTAATAACTTAATATTTCATTATTTAGAAAATATTTAGAGTTTAAAAAAGTCACGCACCACAATTGGTCTTGACAATAGGTTTTGTTTGAAGTCGAATTATATTTTTAAATGTAATAATGACTAACTTATAATAATGACTAACTTAAAACCTCTCGGTTTTCAAATCCCGGTTAAAAACTCACTACTACTCCATCGCTTTCAATGCCAGCTGATGTGTACTGGATCGTTTGATTTATGATCTGCAATGTTTTTATGTTTTTCATGTTGTACTTCATTGTATGTGTTGCGTGTTTGTTTGTCCAGCACTTTGGTGTGGACTTGTTCCTGTTTAAAGTGCTTTATAAATAAAATGGTATGGTATGGTATGGTAACTTATTAAAGTATTTAAATTAAAATCAATTTGTTATCAATGCCGTTTTCTAACACTACAATATTAATATGAAGATCTCAAACTAAAACCAACTTAAATTATGAATTAATGTAAGTTTAATTTGTCTCGGTAACGCAGACTTTAGGTTGACCTCCTGTCGCAGTCATAGCTGTCAGATAGCTCAATCAGTAAAGCGTTGCGTCGTAGTGCAGAACTTTATGGGTTCGAGTCCCACATGGGACAACGTTTTTTTTTTCTCCTTTTAATTCATTCCAGATTTAAAAAACACAAGAAAACTATTTACAATACAACAAGAAATGAAGCATAAAGTCTTTAATCTGGAATGAATAAATAATCTAAAGAAGGAAGGGAAAAAAAATAGGCATACCTTGTGGGAATCGAACCCACGAAATCTCGATAACAGTGCAATGTTTTAACCAGTTAGCCACCAGTACACGTGTATATTTTAAGGTCCACATTTCTTATAAACAGACATTCTTTGTCATTAGTTGGTCATTTACTCCCATGAGTGACGCTGCTAATAAGGACAGATTTACTTTTCTCGATCAAGGAGAGCAAAACTTCAATCTCCGCACCGGTAGAGTTCTTCTTTTTTACTTTTCGCTGTCATTTTATGCACAAACACGTTTTGCCTCCGAGGCAGGAAACGTAGCCTTATATGGCGTTTTGAGGGGTGGGAATTATGTAAATGACCTCTCCGCGTGCACGCGCAGGTGGTTGGAACAGGTGGGATTCATCATATTTACGCAACCCATTTACACACTTTTCCTGAGGATAGAAGACTTTGTTGAATCTGACGTGGCATGTTCGTACGAACGCTTCGTACGAACAAAAGTAGGAGAAATTTAGGATAAAAATACGAACATTTTCGTGAATGAGGGCCAATATTTACACACAATATTTACACACAGTAATTACACACAATAACGACACACAATAATTACACAAAACAATAACACACAATATTTACATAATATGGCGTTTTGAGGGGTGGGAATTATGTAAATGACCTCTCCGCGTGCACGCGCAGGTGGTTGGAACAGGTGGGATTCATCATATTTACGCAACCCATTTACACACTTTTCCTGAGGATAGAAGACTTTGTTGAATCTGACGTGGCATGTTCGTATGAACGCTTCGTACGAACAAAAGTAGGATAAATTTAGGATAAAAATACGAACATTTTCGTGAATGAGGGCCATTGTCGTCTTTCGTTCGAAAGACTTCCTCAGTCTGAGGCCCTGTTTACACGGCGCGTATTTTGAGTGGAACCGCTCCTTTATCTCTGCGGATGTGCTTATCATTGACATGAGTCCATTGGGCCCCCTCTTTGACTCCGATGGTTTTTGAACTCACCCTGCAGAGTGGAGGTTTTTCGCTGACCCCCCGTTGATAATGTAAACATCTCCCGCTGATCTTTTGTTTGAACACATGCGCGCAGCACGCATGCTCGGACAGTCAGGGCAGGCAGACATTTCACGTGTCACGCTGCAAAATATGTGCTATATAATAACAGTTTAACAATAACAGTATTTATGTTAGCGTGGGAGATATATAGTAATCTGAGCTATCTATCTGGACTCGTTACGTTATTTAAACAATGCGTAACGTAAAATGAAGACACCAGGTTTATTTATTTATTCATTCAACACCACAAACTGTACGTCACACAAACACTGAGAATTTAACTGAACACTATTAAAACACGTTAACTGAACTGTAAATATGTTAATGAACTAGACTCTTGCTGTGTTTTCATCTGGACCCCATCAGAACCGGTCCGCCTGTTGGAACGACAGCTTCTCCACCTCGCAGAAAAAAAGAAATAAATAAAAGCTCAGTTCGTTGTTGTGTGATCAAAGTAAACACAAGCAAAAATTAAATTAAGAACGTTGATTTACCTGCTGTAAGTCATGTTTTTCATGGAGTAAAGTCCGACATCATCCTCGTCAACTCTGTTCTGGTCCACAGTCCACTCAGCGTCTGGTGTGCAGCTTGTTAGATGAAGAGGTCCCACTTGGTGTCAAATCTGTCGACTCTTATCCAAAATTCAGCTTTAACTTGTTGTTAACTTGTTGATAGCTCAACGTTTAGTCCAGAAGAACGCAGCAGTCTGCCAGCAGAGTGAGGCAGCACGCATGTGCAGTGGGTGAAGGTTCACCAGCACGCATGCACAGTGGGTGAAGGTTCAAAAATCCACAGCGCTAACTAATGACCGGGCATGGTAACTACTGTACAGTGAATTCATGAAAGGAGGAGGGGGGGCATGAGGGAGGGGGGAGATTCGAGCGGACCCATGTCAACGCAAAACTTTTCATCTAATTAACATACCCAAAACCTTCGTTTCCCCCCACAGTGTCTGTGTAAACAGGGCCTGAGTTGCTGTATTCAGCTCAGTCTTATAAGGGCCAGTTTACACGGCGCGTATTTTGAGTGTAACCGCTACTTTTTCTTTGCGACTTTGCTTATCGCCTACACGACGCTGCTGGCCCCCCTCGATGACACCGATACTTTTCTGACCCTGCTCTCAAGGTGGAAGTTTTTCGCTGACCCCCCGCTGATAATGTAAACATCTCCCGTGGAGCTTTTGTTTGAACACATGCGCGCAGCCCGCACGCGCGGACAGTCTGACATTTCACGTGTCACGTTGCAAAATATAACAGTTTAACAATAATAAACAGTATTTATGTTGGCGTGGGAGATGTAAATTTATCTGAACTACAGTATCTATCTGGACTCGTTACATTTTTTAAACAGTGCGTAACGTGCTGTGAAAATGAAGACACCAGGTTTATTTTTTATTTATTTATTTATTCAGCACCACAAACTTTACGTAACACAAACACTGAGAATTAAACTGAACACA
>JBBPBX010041723.1:0-18054 GCA_038048925.1 Garcialebias charrua | reverse complement strand
TATATATATAGATATATAGTAAAATGGGTGTTTGGTTAGGGAGGGGGCCCTGTGAGCTTCGGTGCCCAGGGGCCCCTGGGGTTGTTAATCCGGCCCTGACTGCGTACACAACCCCACTCTGTAGCCGTTTACGCATTTGCCGGCCCTCCCCGGCTCTCCCTGGCTCCTCCCTGCTTATAACCCGGGTTCTGCATGTTCGCATTTTCCTTTTTTTCCCCGACTCCGCCCTCGTCATGGAACCATCTCCTCCGTGGTTCCATCGGACCGCGGCCCGACGGGCCCAGTTCACGTCATTTACTGCTCACATTTGATTCGTTGTTTGCAGCAGGGGCTGGACTGCTTCGTGTAGGGGCGAGACCAGAGGGCGTGACTAGCTGCGTGTTGAGTCATCAACTGCGATTTCGCCAGCGCACCTAAAAGCACTCTATTTTCATCTAAAAACTACTTTTGAGTGCATAAAAATGATCGGAAACGTGTGTTTATATGCTTAACTTGCTAACTGTAGTGAAAAAACACATGAAAACTCAGTATTTATTTCGTTTTTTCCAAAAATTCGCAAACCGGAAGTCCGCTCGTTCGTAAATTTCGCCAGCGCACCTAAAAGCACTCTATTTTCATCTAAAAACTACTTTTGAGTGCATAAAAATGATCGGAAACGTGTGTTTATATGCTTAACTTGCTAACTGTAGTGAAAAAACACATGAAAACTCAGTATTTATTTCGTTTTTTCCAAAAATTCGCAAACCGGAAGTCCGCTCGTAAATTTCGCCAGCGCACCTAAAAGCACTCTATTTTCATCTAAAAACTACTTTTGAGTGCATAAAAATGATCGGAAACGTGTGTTTATATGCTTAACTTGCTAACTGTAGTGAAAAAACACATGAAAACTCAGTATTTATTTCGTTTTTTCCAAAAATTCGCATTCTGAGCTTTTCGGTAAGAACTGCCCACCCACGTCAAGTGAATACCCCACCCACTTCAAGGCTTGCTCTCCGGACAGTGCGCAATCAACGAGGGCGGGCCAGAGCTGGCTCTGGGCCAACCAGAGACGAGCGGGACCGGGGAGGGCCGGCAAATGCGTAAACGGCTTGTTTGTGTGTGGGGGTTCTGTCCTTCGGATGTACCAGCCTCTGTCTGAGAGTCCTGCTGGGTTTGAACTGTACTGGGATGTTGTGTTTGTTGAAAATCCTTCTGAAATTCTCTGAGACTCCAGCAACATAAGGAATGACAATGTTTTTTCGTCTGTTAGCATTTTTCTGTTCATTATTGTGTTTAGCAGATTTCCTTGCTGACTTGACAAAAGCCCAGTTGGGATATCCACATGTTTGCAGCGATTTGTTGATGTGTTTCTGTTCCTTTTCCTTCCCTTCTGTCCTTGTGGGGATGTGTTCTGCCCGATGCTGTAAGGTTCTGATGACAGAAAGTTTGTGCTCCAGTGGATGGTGAGAGTCAAACAGAAGATACTGGTCTGTGTGGGTTGGTTTTCTGTAAACTTCAATGTTGAGACTGTCCTCTCCCTCCATATGCACCAAACAGTCCAAAAAAGGCAGCTTGTTATCGTTAGCATCCTCTCTGGTGAACTTGATGTTGTTGTCAACTGAGTTAATGTGTCTGGTGAACGCTTCCACCTCCCTGGCTTGGATTTTAACCCAGGTGTCATCCACATATCGGAACCAATGGCTTGGAGTTGTCCCCTCATAGGAGTTAAGGGCTCTCTGTTCCACTTCCTCCATGTAGAGGTTTGCAACAATGGGTGACACTGGAGATCCCATGGCACAGCCGTGCTTCTGTCTGTAAAATCTGTCATTGAACTTGAAATAAGTGGTGGAGAGGCAGAGATCCAGCAGGGTGCAGATGTGGTCTGGGGTGAAGTTGGTCCTTTTGCCCAAATCCTTGTCCTGTAGAAGTCGTTTTTTGACGGTTTCTACTGCTTCAGAAATGGGTATGCATGTGAACAGGGAAGTCACATCATATGATACAAGAGTTTCTCCCGGGGTCAGCTTCAAATGTTCAACTTTGTTGGAAAAATCAATGGAGTTCTTTATATGATGGGGTGTGTTTCCAACCAGAGGAGCTAAAATGCCAGCCAGATGTTTAGCAACATTGTATGTCACTGAGTTCATGCTGCTCACGATGGGTCTGAGAGGTGTATCTTCTTTGTGTATTTTTGGAAGTCCATACAGACAGGGAGTGGCCTCACCCGGGTACAATCTATAATACAATGATCGATTGATTGTTTTCTCCTTTTCGAGTTTTTGCAGATAATCAGTGACTTTCTTTTTAAAGGTGTTAGTTGGATCCCTCTTCAGGGGCTCATAGGTGTTACTGTCACTCAGTAGTGTGGTTATTTTCTCCTGGTAATCAGATGTGTTGAGTATTACTGTGCATCTTCCTTTGTCCGCTGGTAAAATGGTGATGTTTTGGTCTTGGCTGAGTGATGTTATAGCTTTCCTTTCCTGCGGTGTAAGATTTGAGGGAGGCAGTTTGGCACTGGAGAGGGTAGCTGATATTTTCATCCGAAGTTGTTCAGCCTCTGTTTCTGTCAAGTTGTTGTTCCTAATCGCAGATTCAGTGGCTGTGATTAGTTCCACAACAGGTATTTCTTGTGGGGAGATGGCAAAATTTAGTCCTTTTGCCAGCACATTTTTCTCAGGTTGTGTCAAGGTCCTGTTAGAAGTCCAGTTGATCTTGTATTGAACGCCTTTTTTGATTTATCATGTCCTGGACGACTGAGAATCTTCACCAGCATACCCCTGTGCATTATTCGTTTAACCATTCTTCCAGCTTGCCCTACTTGTGGAAGGAAAAGATCTGGCAATCAGTCTCTCACCAGCCTCCTCCAACCACTGTCCCCTCCCAGCAGATCATTGTTACCTTCAGCTCTGGATTTCTTTTAATGGTCTACCCCCATCAGAAGGTAATACTGCCATCCTAACCATCATTGACCGTTTTTCTAAATATGCTCATTTGTCTCCCTTAGAGAGACATCCCACAGCCATTGAGACCACACAGCTGCTAGTCAACCATGTCTTTCGCATCCTTGATTTTTCCATCTGACATTATCTCTGACTGTGGTCCGCAGTTTATCTCCCGAATCTAAATATATATCTGCAGTACTCTCAGGGCCTTGGTCAGCCTCACCTCTGGCAACCATCTGCAGCCCAATCTTCTTCTTCTTTCGGCTTTTCCCTTTTCAGCGGTCACCACAGCGAGTCATCCTCCTCCACCTCACTCTGTCCTCTGCATCCTTTGTCCTCACTCCAACTACCTTCATGTCCTCTCTGACTGTATCCATATATTGTAAATGACTATTTTGTGAATGTGGGATCAAACCTGGCAAAAACAATACCAAAAGTTGATAAAAACGTGAGCTACTTACTTAATGATCATAAAAAATACTATGTTTCTATATGAAACTGATAAGGATGAAATAATGATGGTCACAAAAAAAATTCTGATAAAAGATCTAAGGATTGGTATGATATGGACATGTTGGTTGTAAAAGACATAATGTCTTATGTCATTGAACCGTTCACGTATATATGTAATTTGTCTTTTTCAACTGGTATTTTTCCAGATAATATGAAGGTAGCAAAGGTTGTCCCTATTTTCAAGAATGGTGATAAGTCTATATTCAATAATTATAGACCAATTTCCTTATTACCACAATTTTCTAAAATTCTTGAA
Source organism: Garcialebias charrua (assembly GCA_038048925.1). NCBI lineage: Eukaryota > Metazoa > Chordata > Actinopteri > Cyprinodontiformes > Rivulidae > Garcialebias > Garcialebias charrua. The sequence goes on along the minus strand of JBBPBX010041723.1, from coordinate 14,367 downwards.
AAATTATTTGTGATTAGATTAGACAAATTTCTTGATGACTATAACATTTTAACTGACAGCCAATATGGTTTTAGATCTAAAAATTCAACTTCAATGGCTCTTATGGAATTGAAAGAACACATTTCCACTGCTGTTGATCAAAAGCAACACTGTGTGGGTTTGTTTGTAGATCTAAAGAAAGCTTTTGATACAGTTGATCACACTATTCTCCTCGAGAAGTTAAATAAATATGGTATTAGAGGACTGACCTTGAAATAGATATCTAGCTATTTGGAAGACAGAAGTCAGTTTGTACAGATAGACAATACCATATCAAAACTCAACAGAATCACATGTGGAGTCCCTCAGGGTTCTATACTGGGACCTAAGCTTTTTATTTTGTATATAAATGAGTTGGCATAAGTGTCTGGTATTCTAAGGTGTGTTCTTTTTGCTGATGATACCACCTTCTTTTATTTTGGTTATGATTTGAAACAAATGTTTGAGTTGTTAAAAGAGGAGATCTCAAAATTACAAACTTGGTTTAGTTTAAATAAGTTATCATTAAATTTAGATAAGACTAACTATATGTTATTTAGCAAAAATAAAATAGATACATTTTCTATCAAAATTGATGGTGTTGAACTAAGTAGAGTGGATGAGGTGAAGTTTTTGGGTGTAATTGTTGATGAGAGATTGTCGTGGAAACAGCATGTAAATTTTGTTAAAACTAGGCTATCTAAATCTATTGCCGTATTGTATAAACTAAAGGACTTGTTAAATGATAGGGCTCTTTATTTGCTATATAACTCAATTTTTGTTCCACATTTAATTTATTGTGTGGAGGTTTGGGGTAAAGCCTGTACAACTATAACAAATTCTATTTTTATTTTGCAGAAAAGAGCGGTGAGAATTATTGCTAGAAAGCCTTATCGTCATCCATCAAATGTATTATTTAAACAACTCAAATTATTGAAATTTTGTGAATTGGTAGATTATAATATTTTGTTAGTAATGCATAAGGCTCATAAGAATGTGCTACCCACAAATGTTCAAATGTTTTTCATAAAGAGAGAAAGCCATTACAGTTTAAAAGGAACTGAAATGTTTGTTAAACCTAGATATAGGACTAGTTTGAAGGGACGTTTTATTTCGAATAAGGGAGTGGAATTGTGGAATGTTTTGGAAAAAGATGTTAAAGATGCAAACTCTGTGATGAAATTCAAAAAAAGTATCAAGTCTAGACTGTTAGCAAAATACTAAAAGTAAAGCATCCTAATCTATTTGTTGATTATTGAGTGTGAAATGCTAATTGATCTGTTGTTTTTGGTAGTTAATTGTTTGAATTGATTGTTTGTAAATTGTTTGTTATGTTTTTTTGGAAAAAAGGGGGCAGACAAAATAATACATTTTTCTTCTTTCTGCCACCTTTCATTTTATGTATTTTGATTTTTNGGGAGGTGGCAGCAACACAAACCTCACAGAGGAATCGTGTGGGAGTCGTCCTCCAGCAAAACATTGGCTTGAACACATCAAGCTCTCCCAGACCTGCCAGCGCAGGTGTGCTGAGGAGAAGAAAAAAAAGTGTATGCATACATGTTGATTTTGTGGCAACACTTCACGGTAAAGTACACAAAATACTATTGTTAAAAATAATTTGACAATTAAAGGTTTAGTACCAGTATTCCTTTAAGAAATGCAACTCACTGATTTATATGGTTATAAAATAACATTATGTGAGCTGTTGCCAAGTTGGACAAACCTTGAAATACCATTATACTCCAGACAACACAAGCAGTACCACACAGTCTGTTAAATGGTCGTATTGTATAAACTAAAGAACTTGTTAAATGATAGGGCTCTTTATTTGCTATATATAACTCAATTTTTGTTCCGCATTTAACTTATTGTGTGGAGGTTTGGGGTAAAGCCTGTACAACTATAACACATTCTATTTTTATTTTACAGAAAAGAGAGTTGTTGCTAGAAAGCCTTATCGTCATCCATCGAATGTATTATTTAAACAACTCAAATTATTGAAATTTCATGAATTGGTAGATTATAATATTTTGTTAGTAATGCATAAGGCTCATAAGAATGTGCTACCCACAAATGTTCAAATGTTTTTCATAAAGAGAGAAAGCCGTTACAGTTTAAAAGGAACTGAAATATTTGTTAAACCTAGATATAGGACTAGTTTGAAGGGACGTTTTATTTCGAATAAGGGAGTGGAATTGTGGAATGTTTTGGATAAGGATGTTAAAGATGTAAACTCTGTGATGAAATTCAAAAAAATTGTCAAGTCTAAACTGCTAGCAAAATACTAAAGCTTCAAGTAAAGCATCCTAATCTATTTGTTGATTATTGAGTGTGAAATGTTACTAAATTGATCTGTTGTCTTTGGTAGTTAATTGTTTAAATTGATTGTTTGTAAATTGTTTGTTTTGTTTTTTTTTTGGAAAAAAGGGGGCAGACAAAATAAGAAAATTTTCTTCTTTCTGTCACCTTTCATTTAATGTATTTTGATTTTTTTCACATATTTATGAAAATTTTTTTGCATTATCTTTTATGTTGTTTTTTAATATGTAAAATGAATAAAACTTTAATTAAAAAAAAGGGTACAGTATATGGACTGTGCTTATATGGCACCTTTCTATCTAATCAAGACACTCAAAGTGCTTTACAACACAACCTGTGCCCTCATTTACTCATTAATACAGCACTCTACTACATCTGTACAAAGCTAATTTGAACCTGTAGAGACTAATCAGTGCTTTACATCACGTTCATGCACCAATGGGACACACATCGGAGGCAATGATGGGTTCAGTGTCTTACCCAGGGACACTTCAGCATGTGACTGCTGGTGGAATTGAACCCCCAACACGCCCATTGGAGGACGACTGCTCTAACCACTCAGCCACAGCTGCCCCTGCCTGTTAAGAATGACTCTAAGCTACAGTATCAAATTTTAGCTCAATATCTGTAAAACTGACTGAACTATAGCCATAAAATAGTGATTATTTGTGGCACCTGTCTTAAATTAGAGTGACTCCAAAAGGTAATCAGTTGTTGATGTACACCTAATATTTTTCTGACATTTTAATTAAAATCTGTGCAGTGGTTCATGAGGTATTTTGCTAATAAATACTTGACTTTGAATACCATATTTTCTGGCATATAAGTCACAGTTTTTTTGCATAGATTTGTCAGTCCTGCGACAAAGTGATTTACATATTTTTTTCCTCTTCATTATGTTTTTTTGTTTTTTACTGATGCAACTTATACACTGGAAAATACGGTAGTTATAGGCTGAATAGTTTTTGTGTTAGCTAATGGAGACTAGTGGTGGTAGCCGTGTTAAGGTTTTTATCAGATATACCGTAGATTCCCTTTTGAGAGTTTTAAAAGTGTCCATCAGTTCACAAGATATTTTGCAAACAGAACACTTTTTCTAGCGGGCAATATGAAAAACATCTGATATGCACACATTAAAGTAAAGTTCACAAAAGACATGCAACATTTATAAAATAATCTGAATATTTTCTGACATGCAAATCTAAATGTACGCTGATGTCCCCGTCGCAGAGGAATTTCAATAGTGATTTTTTTTATTTTTTAGATGAATGTTTTTCTGGACTTGAGTTGAACAGGGAATGCAAGTAAACCTTCATGTTTTTGGTGCAGAATATTCAATTCTGTAGCGATTACAGAGCTAGGTTGTTTTTTCACAGTGCAGAGTGACAGATCCTGGCATTAGCAGATTTATCCATGATCAAGCACAATGGTGGAGACAGGAGGTAGCCAAATGGTGGTCTTGGCCAATCATTTGAGGAAACTATACCTTTAAACCATACAAAAACTAGAAGGCATATTACGTCAAATGATTGGAGGCCGGTTACCTAAATATTTATGGCTGTGATCATCTTGAATTTTGATATGGCAACCCAATTTTCCAAAGTCAACTTTATTGTCAGAACTGCAATATGTACAGGACATAAACAGGATTGAAATTGCGTTTCTCTCAGTCCCTCGGTGCAACAGTAACCATCTCTAAACACTAAAACATTTACAGCTCCCCGGGCGCTTTCTATGGCTGCTCACTGCACCACCTGGTGGTGGTTGGGTTAAATGCAGAGACGAATTTCGTCTTGTATGGAAACATACACAGATGACAAAAATGTGACTTTTTTTTAATTTATTTAATAAACATAAGCATAAAATAGTAAAAGTGTAACACTGTCCTGAGTTTTTTCATAGTAGTATAAAAGTATGCTTGCTTAGGCCTTAAGACCTTGCTTAGGCCCAATTGCAACCACACACCAACATAGAAATCAGCATGTTGCTTACTTTAAGTCATCCAGCTTACATTACTCTATATAATGTACATATGTGGTGGCAGCCATCTTGGATTTTGATATGGCAACCCACTTTTCAAAAAGAACCTTTCTCACACCTATGTTTACACACAGCAAAATGTATTTTGGTATCTCGTATTTTTCAAGTTAACATTCTCACAGCACGAGCAGACATTTATGGTGGCAGCCATTTTGAATTTCGACATGGCTGCCCAATTCTGGAAAGGGAACTTTCTTACGCCTATGTAGCCACACATCAAAACTGAAGTTGGTACTTTGACGATTTTTCAAGTTATCATGCTTACATTATGCTTAAATGGGTATTTCTATTTCACCGTCTGTCCATGGAACAAAAAAAAATCTGTCGTCTGACAGACAGTAATTATCCTCTTAAAGAGAAATGTTTGAAGAGGACTTATGCTTCAGACAGAATTAATTACAGTATATGTGTTCTGATTTTACAACACGCTCCAGAAATTAAATATTCTCTTGAAGTGATTCGGCGTTCACACTGTTTCTGAAAGAATATTAGCTCTGCTGGCAATGCTAACTCTGTTGAGAGGATAGATGGATAGGATGATGCTCAAGCTTATGTCTGAGTGTCTCTGTGTGTTTGTCTGCAGTGTTAGCAAAATATCTTACAAACTATCAGACTGTATGCAAACCTAAAAACAGTAATCTCTGGATGTCAAAGTTCATGCTCAATTATCCAGGTACAAAATCCAATACAGGTGGTCCCCGACTTACGACGGAGATCCGTACCTACGCTGCGTCGTAACTCGAATTTCGTCGTAAATCGGAAAATACGTCCAAACTGCACCTTATACGTACAATACTGTATTTTACCAAGCACTTAGCCTATCTTAAAACAGTACCCTGCATAATTATTAAAAAACACATACATTTGGAGCCATAATGAAGGGAAAAAAGAGTTAATAACCTACTGGGAGCTGGTGAAGCCGTCTGTTAGCATGTTAGCTCGGTGCTCAGCTGTAGCCTCTCTGCCGCGTAAACCTCCGGTCCAAACAAAGGTCTCCTGTACTTTTCCACGCGCAGTCCAGAGTTTTACAGTAAGGTCTGTTAGCATGTTAGCCTCTCCTAACCTCCTCTGCCTGTAAACAATGAGGTCTCCAGTAATTTTCAGCTGTAATCCTCCGCCCTGTAATTTTCCATTGTCGTGGCCGCTAAGGTACACTCTCCCCCCTCCCTCCTGTAAATTTCCGCTGTCCTCGCTGAGTTTCGGTACCATATTTTTTGGTGTAAAGGCGCATAAACCGCATAATTCGAAACAATGCTTTTCAATGGGAGGGCGTTCGTAACCGCGAAACGTCGTAAGTCGAGGCCGTCGTAAGTCGAGGACTACCTGTAATGGTCAGTCTGGTCATCTCGACTGTTTCTTTTTTGTGGAAAGACGTTTCACACTCTATCCGGAGATCCTCAGACTGATGAAGCCCTCCGGATAGGGGGCAAAACGTCTTTCCACAGAAAAGAAACTATCCAGATGACCAGACTGACCATTACTGAGTAATCTTTGGATGATGTTCATTCATTAGCTTTTGAAGTAAACCAAATTCAAAATGGCCACCACAGCTAACTGAGCTTAGCAAACAGAAGAATGTTTATTATTCTGTCAGTTTTACAGACTTAGAGCTAAAATTTAGCATGGTAGTAGCTAAACGTCGTTCCAAAACACAGGCTATACTGAGTGCCAACAAAACAAACAGTATTATTTAAAATTATATGCATTAACTATTAGTCAACTTTATCTGTTAGTAAAATATCTCGTAAACTACTTGACATATTTTAATTAAAGTAATAAGTAATCATTGGGGGGAAATATTTACAACAGACTAACACTTGAAGTCAACCCAATTAGACTTGGTTGCCATATTGATATTACGAGTCGAGATAATAATAATAATAATGAATTCAATTTATAACGCACTTTTCATTAGTGAAAATCTCAAAGCGCTACACACATTGAATGCTACACACATTCATACACCGGTAGCGGCAGACTACCATGCAAGGTGCTTTCCAGTCCTACCGGGAGCAACTCGGGGTTAAGTGTCTTGCCCAAGGACACAACGACACATGGTGTGGGGAACCGGGATTCGAACCGCCAACCTTCCGATCAGGGGATGACTGCCATTACCACTACGCCACGGCCGCCTCTCAGATGGTGTAGACTAGAGGTAGGGCAGGCAAGTTGGAACCAGAAATCACAGGTTCAACTCCCTGCTATACCCACATGTTGCAGTGACCTTGATCAGGACACCTATTCTAACTGCTCAGCGGGTGCTTACATACTGTAGCGGCCCACTGCTCCACCTGGGTGTATCTCACATGTGATGTGTTAAATGCAGGAACTAAGTTCATCATTGTATAGAAACATACAATGATGACAACACATTGCACTTTATTTTACTTTAGTCAACACAAAAATGGCTATAATTTAGTCAATGGTACAGATGCCAAGATACAATTAGGTTTGGTAGTAGTTAAGAGTTGTCCCCAACACACAATCTGAGCACTAACAGATTGCACACAACTCCTATTTAAAACTTTGGCTTGCAATGTGATCAGCAAAATATATTCCTTCAACAAACGCTAGTTCCATTTGCCTTATAAATTTAGCACCAAAATACACAAAATAAGCAAGTTACATAACAATTTTTGGTACCTCTTCTTCTTCTTTCGGCTTTTCCCTTTTCAGGGGTCGCCACAGCGAGTCATCCTCCTCCACCTCACTCTGTCCTCTGCATCCTCTGTCCTCACTCCAACTACCTTCATGTCCTCTCTAACTGCATCCATATATCTCCTCTTTGGCCTCCCTCTTTGTCTTTTTCCTGGCAGCTGCATTTCTAACATCCTTCTACCAATATACCCACTGTCCCTCCTCTGGACATGTCCAAACCATCTCAGTCTGGCCTCCCTAACTTTATCTCCCAGTTGTTCAACATGTGCTGTACCTCTGATTATCTCATTCCTGATCTTATCCATCCTTGTCACTCCTAAGGAGAACCTCAGCATCTTCATTTCTGCTACTTCCAGTTCTTTCTCCTGTCTTTTTGTCAATGTCTCTGTCTCCAGACCATACAACATAGCTGGTCTCACCACTGTCTTGTAAACTTTTCCTTTGACCTTTGCTGACACCTTTTTGTCACAAATCACTCCTGAAACTTTTCTCCATCCACTCCATCCTGCCTGGACTCTCTTTTTCACCTCTTTACCACATTCCCCATTTTCCTGGACAGTGGACCCCAAGTACTTGAAGTCCTGCACCTTTGTGACCTCTGCTCCTTGTAGCCTCACTGTTCCACTGGCCTCCCTCTCATTCACACACATGTACTCTGTCTTACTACGGCTGACTTTCATTCCTCTTCTTTCAAGTGAATACCTCCACCTCTCCAAGTTCTCTTCCACCTGTTCCCTGTTCTCACCACATATCACAATGTCATCTGCAAACATCATAGTCCATGGGGATTCCTGCCTGACCTCATCTGTTAGTCGGTCCATCACCAGAGCAAACAAGAAGGGGCTCAGAGCCGATCCTTGATGCAATCCCACCTCCACCTTGAAGCTATCTGTCACTCCTACAGCACATCTCACCACTGTCCTGCTGTCCTCATACATGTCCTGTACCAGTCTAACATACTTTTCTGCCACTCCAGATTTCCTCATGCAATACCACACCTCCTCTCTTGGCACCCTGTCATATGCTTTTTCTAAATCCACAAACACACAATGGAGTTCTTTCTGACCCTCTCTGTACTTCTCTATCAACATCCTCAAAGCAAAGATGCATCTGTGGTGCTCTTTCTTGGCATGAAACCATACTGCTGCTCACAGATAGTCACCTCTTGTCTAAGCCTTCCTTCCACAACTCTCTCCCAGATCTTCATCGTGTGGCTCATCAACTTAATTCCCCTGTAGTTGCTACAACTCTGTACATCACCCTTGTTCTTAAAAATGGGAACCAGCACACTTCTTCTCCATTCTTCAGGCATTTTCTCACCCTCAAATATTCCATTAAATATTTGAGTCAAAAACCTCACTGCCACCTCTCCAAGACATTTCCAAACCTCCACTGGTATGTCATCAGGTCCTACTGCCTTCCCCTTCTTCATTCTTTTCAGAGCTTTCCGGACTTCACCCTCACTAATCTTTCCCACTTCCTGGTCCACAGTTTCTATGACCTCCACTCTTCTTTCTCTTTCATTCTCTTCATTCATTAGCTCCTCAAAGTAATCCTTCCATCTTCCCATCACACTCTCCTCACTTGTTAGAACATTCCCATTCCCATCTTTAATAAGCCTAACCTGCTGCACATCCTTTCCAGCCTGATCCCTCTGTCTTGCCAATCGGTACAAGTCCTTCTCGCCCTCTTTAGTGTCCAGTCTCCCATACAACTCATTGTACGCCCTCTGCTTTGCCTTAGCTACTTCCCTCTTTGCTCTATGTCCCATCTCCTTATATTCCTGTCTCCTCTCTTCAGTCCTCTCACTGTCATATTTCTTCTTGGCTAATCTCTTTCTTTGAATGGCGTCCTGCACTTCACTATTCCACCACCAGGTTTCCTTATCATCCATTCTCTGTCCAGATGACACACCAAGTACCTTCCTACCTGTCTCTCTAATTACTGTTGCTGTAGTAGCCCAGTCACTTGGAAGCTCTTTCTTACCACCCAGAGCCTTTAACAGCTCGTCTCTGAATTTCTCACAACATTCTTCCTTCTTCAGCTTCCACCATTTGGTCTTCTTCTCTGATTTTACTCTTTTTCTCTTCTTCACAACAACAGTCATTCTACACACAACCATCCGATGCTGTCTGGCCACGCTCTCCCCTGCCACAACCTTACAGTCTCCAATCTCCCTCAGGTTTCCTCTTCTACACAGAATGCAGTGGACCTGCGTACTCCTTCCTCCACTCTTATATCACTCTAAAAAGAAAACAGCTGATCCAACTTAAATTAATTACTTCAATTGGTAACAAGTAATTCATTTAAGTTTTTCCAACTTAATTTTTTAAGTTTATTTTATTTGATGAATTAAGTCATACTAACTCAAAACACATAGTTTCTTCTAAATTATAAATTCACGTCATTTTGACTTAATTTTATGTAAAGTAAACTCAAATGTTTTAAGTTATTCCAAACCAATTGCTTCAATTGGTAACAAGTAATTTTTTTAAGTTTTTCCAACTTAATTTTATTAGTTTATTTAATTTGATGAATTTAAGTCCATCCATCCATCCATCCATCCATTTTCTTCCGCTTATCCGGGGTCGGGTCGCGGGGGTAGCAGCCTAAGTAGGGAGGCCCAGACTTCCCTCTCCCCAGCCACTTGGAGCAGCTCCTCTGGGGGAATCCCAAGGCGTTCCCAGGCCAGCCGAGAAACATAGTCCCTCCAGCGTGTCCTGGGTCTTCCTCTGGGTCTCCTCCCGGTGGGACATGCCCGGAACACCTCACCAGGGAGGCGTCCAGGAGGCATCCTAACCAGATGCCCGAGCCACCTCAACTGGCTCCTCTCGATGTGGAGAAGCAGCGGCTCTACTCCGAGTCCCTCCCGGATGACTGAGCTTCTCACCCTATCTCTAAGGGAGAGTCCAGACACCCTGCGGAGAAAACTCATTTCAGCCGCTTGTATCCGAGATCTCGTTCTTTCGGTCATAACCCAGAGCTCATGACCATAGATGAGGGTGGGAACGTAGATCGATCGGTAAATTGAGAGCTTTGCCTTTTGACTCAGCTCTCTCTTCACCACGACAGACCGGTACAGCACCCGCTTCACTGCGGACGCTGCACCTATCCGCCTATCGATCTCACGCTCCAGTTTTCCCTCATTCGTGAACAAGACCCCGAGATACTTAAACTCCTCCACTTGGGGCAGGACCTCCTCCCCGACCCGGAGAAGGCATGCTACCCTTTTCCGGCTCAAGACCATGGCCTCGGATTTGGAGGAACTGATCCTCATCCCGGCCGCATCACATTCAGCTGCAAACCGCTCCAGCGAAAGCTGTAGATCACGATCTGATGAAGCCAATAGGACCACATCATCTGCAAAAAACAGAGAAGCGATTCTAAGGCCACCAAAACGGATCCTCTCAACACCTTGGCTGCGCCTAGAAATTCTGTCCATAAAAGTTATGAACAGAATCGGTGACAAAGGGCAACCTTGGCGGAGTCCAACTCTCACTGGAAACGAGCCTGACTTACTGCCGGCAATGCGGACCAAGCTCTGACACCGGTCGTACAGGGACCTAACAGCCCATATCAATGGGCCTGGTACCCCATACTCCCGGAGTACCCCCCACAGAACCCCCCGAGGGACGCGGTCGAATGCCTTCTCCAAGTCCACAAAGCACATGTAAACTGGTTGGGCAAACTCCCACGCACCCTCCAGGACCCTGCTGAGGGTGTAGAGCTGGTCTAGTGTTCCACGACCAGGACGAAAACCACACTGCTCCTCCTGAATCCGAGGTTCGACTATCCGACGGACCCTCCTCTCCAGAACCCCTGAATAGACCTTACCAGGGAGGCTTAAGAGTGTGATCCCCCTATAGTTGGAACACACCCTACGGTCCCCCTTTTTGAATAGGGGAACCACCACCCCAGTCTGCCAATCCAAGGGAACTGCCCCCGATGTCCACGCGATATTGCAGAGTTGCGTAAGCCAACACAACCCCACAACATCCAGAGCCCTAAGGAACTCAGGACGAATCTCATCCACCCCCGGAGCCCTGCCACCACGGAGCTTTTTAACCACCTTGGCGACCTCAGCACCAGAGATTGGAGAGCCCGACCCAAAATCCCCAGGCTCCGCTTCCTCAGTGGAAGACGTGCCAGTAGGATTGAGGAGGTCTTCGAAGTATTCCGCCCACCGACTCACAACATCCCGAGTTGAGGTCAACAGCACGCCATCCCCACCATAAATGGTGTTGGTCGCGTACCGCTTTCCCCCCCTGAGACGTCGGATGGTGGACCAGAATCGCCTCGAAGCCGTACGGAAGTCATTCTCCATGGCCTCTCCGAACTCCTCCCACGCCCGAGTTTTTGCCTCAGCAACCACCCGAGCCGCATGCCGCTTGGACTGCCGGTACCTATCTGCTGCTTCCGGGGTCCCACAGGCCAAAAAGGCCCAATAGGACTCCTTCTTCAGCTTGACAGCATCCCTCACCGCCGGTGTCCACCACCGGGTTCGAGGGTTGCCACCACGACAGGCACCAACAACCTTGCGGCCACAACTCTGATAAGCTGCCTCGACAATAGAGGCGCGGAACATGGCCCACTCGGGCTCAATGTCCCCCGCCTCCCTCGGAACGTGTTCAAAGCTCTCCCGGAGGTGGGAGTTAAAGCTCCGTCTTACGGGAGACTCTGCCAGACGTTCCCAGCAGACCCTCACAATACGTTTGGGCCTGCCAGGTCTGACCGGCATCCTCCCCCACCATCGGAGCCAACTCATCACCAGGTAGTGGTCAGTTGACAGCTCCGCCCCTCTCTTCACCCGAGTGTCCAAGACATGCGGCCGCAGATCAGATGAGACGACAACAAAGTCGATCATCGAGCTGCGACCTAGGGTGTCCTGGTGCCAAGAGCACATATGGACACCCTTATGCCTGAACATGGTGTTCGTTATGGACAATCCATGACGAGCACAGAAGTCCAACAACAGAACACCACTCGGGTTCAGATCAGGGGGGCCGTTCCTCCCAACCACACCCCTCCAGGTCTCACTGTCATTGCCCACGTGAGCGTTGAAGTCCCCCAGCAGAACAAGGGAGTCCCCAGGAGGCGCACCCTCCAATACCCCCTCCAAGGACTCCAAAAAGGGTGGGTAATCTGCGCTGCCGTTTGGCGCATAGGCACAAACAACAGTCAGAGCCCGTCCCCCCACACGTAGGCGAAGGGAGGCTACCCTCTCGTTCACCGGGGTGAACCCCAACGTACAGGCACCAAGATGGGGGGCAACAAGTATGCCCACTCCTGCTCGGCGCCTCTCACCAGGGGCAACTCCAGAGTGGAAGAGTGTCCAACCCCTCTCAAGGAAACTGGTTCCAGAGCCAGAGCCATGCGTTGAGGTGAGTCCGACTATTTCTAGCCGGAACCTCTCAACCTCACACACTAGCTCAGGCTCCTTCCCCACCAGAGAGGTGACATTCCATGTCCCAATGGCCAGCTTCTGTAGCCGAGGATCAGACCGCCAGGGTCCCCGCCCTCGGCCACCACCCATTCCACAATGCACCCGACCCCTTTGGCCCCTCCCACAGGTGGTGAGCCCATGGGAAGGGGGACCCACGTCTCCTCTTCGGGCTGTGCCCGGCCGAGCTCCATGGGTAAAAGCCCGGCCACCAGGCGCTCGCCAACGTGCCCCTCCTCCGGGCCTGGCTCCAGAGTGGGGCCCCGGTGACCCGCGTCCGGGCGAGGGAACATTGTTTCCAGTGATTTGACTCATCATAAGGGGTCTTTGGGCTGCACTTTGTCTGGTCCCTCACCTAGGACCTGTCTGCCTTGGGTGACCCTACTAGGGGCATGAAGCCCCTGACAGCATAGCTCCTAGGATCATTGGGACACTCAAACCCCTCCACCACGGTAAGGTGGCAGCCCAGGGAGGGCTCTAAAAGTGGGTACAATGACAGGCAAAGGTAGAGAGCTGGCTAGAAGTAGAAGGTCTGATGTTAAACATAGTCATAGACACACATTTAATTGATTTATGTTCAAGCTGGACTTTTAAGTTTAAATAAAGGGACAATGTAGTTTGGAATACTGTAGTTCACATTTTTGGTTTGGAAAAACTTAAAACATTTGAGTTTACTTTACATAAAATTAAGTCAGATTGACGTGAATTTATAATTTAGAATAAACTATGTGTTTTGAGTAAGTATGACTTACACTTTTGCCAAAACCATAATGCGAGTTTGTCAAAGTGAAACCATAGCGGATCGGTCGAGGCCCGGGTTAACAATATCTGTTCACCTATAAATATATATAATCTGTACATATCTCAATCTCATGCACATTAGACACCTAGAGACATGACTGAAAGGGAACTAATAGGTTAGAACCTCTTCACAAAACCTAGGCCTACATCTGGCATACATCTGTAGGCTTGATCTCAGGTCATGCTGTGTGTTTTAGAGGTTACTACGTGGTGGTGGTGCCGCTGAAGAAACAAAGAGGGGGCAAGTTTCTGAATCCTTGGGATGCGCCTCCACTTCTACCTTCAGGCACATCACCCTATCTGATACTCTCTTCACCTCTACTACATTCTTTGCCAACTCCTCCTTCAGGACCACCCCTACTCCATTCCTCTTTCTATCCACACCATGGTAAAACAGTTTGAACCCTGCTCCAATGCTGCGAGCCTTGCTGCCCTTCCACTTGGTCTCTTGGACACATAAAACATCTACCTTTCTTCTCTGCATCATGTCAGCCAGCTCTCTACCTTTGCCTGTCATTGTCCCCACATTTAGAGTTGCAACCCTCAGTCCTACATTCTTCACTTTCCTCCTCTCCCTCTGTCTCCTGACACGTTTCCCTCCTCGGGGTCTTCGACTAACAGTAGTACAATTTCCGCCGGCACCCTGTTTGTCAACAGCACCGGTGGCGGACGTTGTTAACCCGGGCCTCGACCGATCCGGTATGGTTTCACTTTGATGAACTCGCATTATGGTTTTGGCAAAAGTGTTTTACATCGGATGCCATTCCTGACACAACCCTCACCATTTACCCGGGCTTGGGACCGGCACAAGAGATACACTGGCTTGTGCTCCCTAGTGGCTGGTTTAACAATTTTTGGTACCATTTTACAATAAGGTTCCCCTAGATAGCTAATAAATAGTTTATATATATGTTATCAATTTCTCTATAAACACTTTTATAAATCATCAATAATTGTTTATTATGCATTAATTAAGGGTGACAGAGAGAAAACGGACCCGTTTCTTGCCAAATAGTGAGTCAAATCTGTTCACCTATATATATTTCATCTAGAGTTGTTATGTTAAACATTTCAGACTAAGTTACTACCTT